>PNEQ01009288.1:0-79951 GCA_003012365.1 Medauroidea extradentata
ATAACCATGGGAGTGTCAGGCCTGATCCTCAGTTAGCAGGCTGGGATTGATTGGAGCGGCTCTCATGGTCGTAGGGACTCACGCACTACTACTCCACGAGTTTAGCTAGCCACTTGCTGACAACACTCACCTCACTATACAGACATCACGACACTACATCACTCCAGCCTAGCTGGAGGGGAGCTTAACTCCCCCGCCGCGCCGTTTACACAAACACGTAATTTTATTAATGGCAACAACCCCCCTCCAGCCTTAAATACGGGTCCAGAGCCGAGTTAAAACAGTTACACGCACCCCGCCGCCGTTCCAATGATTTGAAACTAGACTGTCGGGGTGCATTTGATTTTACAAACACCCAGCGAGTTATGGAAGCTTCGGCTTTCGGTCTCGCGACAGCACGGCCTCGGGTGGCACATGAGGAAACGGCGGCAGTCTCCTCATCAGTCGCACTCGTGTTCCTGAACCCTGTGTGTCTACCTGATGACGGGAACAGATTCCAGTTCCCGAAACGTCGTTTATACTGACTGTTTGGAAAACTACTGTGTTTTGTTTCGTCTCATCATTTGTGTCTTTCGTTGTTTTTTCTGTTTGTGTCCGACATATTTGTGTTTTGTTTAGTCTCATCGTTGTTTTGTTGTGTTTCTGTTTCTGTTTTTGTCTCGTCTCATAGTTGTGTCGCATGTCAACTTAGCTATTTTTATATTATTGTTATTTCTTTTATTTTTTGTTTGTTCCTTGTTTTTATCAGACCAGATTCCAGTTTTGGAATTTCATGATGTGTATGTATCGTGATGACTGAAGCATACTCTGCTTATTTATGTTTTCTTGTATTATTTTTAGTTTCCTTTTGACAGTCATTTATTTCTCTATGGAGTATGTCCAAGTAAATAAATCCAGTCATGCACTCCCATTGCACAGTTCTTTCAAAGATCATTCCAAACAATATTACGTTAAACTCGATAAGGATAACTTTAATGAGTGTAAAAGGGTAACCCCGTTTTTCAGAGTGTGCAAGCAAATATTTCTCCTTGGTACCTCTTACTCGCACGAAGAGTGCGAAGCTAAATTATTACATGCGTAAGCACCATACCAAAGGACTGTGAAAAACGAATAGTAGAACTAACCTCCACCCTATGGGTACAATTAGATAATAACGAATGGCTTTATCGAGCACCAGTAGTAGAAAAGATGACTATTGTCTGTAATCAAGCAGAACCATTTGACATAATTATATAAAATACTGGTAAACTGAAATTTTTTGAGACGTGTAAGGGATATGGGACTAGAGTCCTTATTACATCACAAACCGGATTCATTACTAATTCCAGTTGGAAGGATATTATACCTAGGCTACATTTAGATTTTTATTGTTGTGAAGATACAGAAAAGGCCTTAAAATTAGACCAGGTACAACTCTTATTGGCATTAAGGCCTGTTGTAAATAGAGTAGATGATATAAAATTATCCAGTCACAAAATAGCCGAGGTAGAGCAGATGATCCAAAATAAAGAATGGAAATTGAAACACAGTAATCGGTTGTCTAATGTAGAAAGTACCACTTATGCAATTAGTATTGCCGCAGTTTGTGTATTATTTCTTTATTGTTGTATTAAGTGTGGTTGTTGTAGAAATATGTACAGGAAGTGGAAGGGTAGTGGTTGTTGTGGTTATCGATCGATGTGTTTCAAACCCACCATTGTGAATACATATAGTTCATCCAGAGATGTATAGCCAACCAGAAATGGGTTAACCCAGCAGACAAGTAGTCCTAGAGTATCTGTGAGCTGAAAGCATTAGAGGAAGTCAAGAACCCCTCCAGTAACCGGCCGACCAAGGATCGGTGCTAGTAAGAAACAATTTATATATAATTTGTTACTTTTTTTTCAAGGGGAGAGGTGTCGTGAAGCTGTAATTTTTAAAATATAATTTCAAGGCCTGTATTTTATTTCATACGTGTCAGTACTGGACAACACGATGTTTGAATCTTCATGACTAAGAGCCTATGTAAACGCAGGAGGTCGAGCGGACGTAGGTACCGTTGTATAGCATACACGTTGTTAGTTGAAGTGGTCATCCTATGTCAATTAACCGAGGCAGACCGTTAAGTTAATGTGTGAGAAGTGTACACTGTGATCGTGCCAGGAGTCATGTCAAACCTAAAATCAACTACGTCACGTAACGTCTAAATAATTCATGGAAACAAATTTTATAAAATAATAAAATATCATGTCCTGGTCACATAGAGATTGTACAACACCACGTCTCGATAGGTTATTGTAGAGTAAACTCCTGTCTAATTTACTTATCGCTGGTCGTACTTGCTTTTCATATCGTCTGCTTTAAAAGTTTACACGCTTAGTTTTATTCTTGATAATCACGTTATCTAATAAAGTAAAAAAATACTTACAAAGGCTTATACATTTTTTAATGCTTATGTAAGCATCACTCTGATTAAAAAACACCCCAATATCTCTGCTGGTTAGAAAGATACCATGGGTTGATTTAATACAAATTTCGTTCTATTTCACCTTTAAAGGTGTCGAATTTCTAAATATTTAAATTTCACATCTTAGACATTTGTATGAGTATCCAATTGAAGTGCAAATCATGACGGTAGCCCGTTCAGTCGAACCAAAATAAATCGTTAATTAAAAAACACATATGACCCCTGTACAGCACTGAGAGTTCGAATTTAGAATAATCTTAAAACCGGTTTGCGATCATTTCTGTAATCACCAACACGGAAATCATCAACATTGGAAATACCATTGTATCACATTTTACACTACTTAACTGGTATCTCTTGGACGTGAAAAACACGACGATAGCCCGCGGGATTCAAGATATATAGACGATTATTTGAAAACACATTTCAACACTTGTCACCCCTTTTCACCTCCTTAAGTGACGAATTTCCAAAATTCGTGAAAACTATTTTCAGGTATTTGAGAAAGCATCAATCTTAAACAAAAATAACGCGCTATATAAAAATCAATGGGCTCGATATTTATCGATTGTGAATCGAAAACATATTTTACCATTTTTTAACCACTTTCTAGGGCCGAATTAGGAAAATATATTTTAATACTACTTGAGATATTTACAAAAGCATCAATCTAAAGCAAGGAGCACTTCGATATCTCGATTGCTTCGATAGATAGGGAGAAATAACCTAAAACAGGTTTCTCACATTTTCACCCCCTTAATTAAATAATTTGGAAACGTCTTGGAGTCCTGTCATATACATTTGTATACGAAACAAATAAAAGTAAAAATCACGACAACAGCTAATTGTCTTTAAAATATATAGACAATTAATAAACAACACATTTTGCCCTTTCTAATGCTTGTAGTTCGAATTTCAAAAAAATCCTAAAACATCTTTTTGGGTGTTTACGTAAGCAACATTTTGAAGTGAACTACAGCATTTTATCCTGAAGGATTTTACAGATATCGATAGTTACTCGGAAACACATTTAAGGCCTTTTCATCCCCTTAAATGTTGAATTTTGAAAAATCCTTAAATTGGCTAATATACATTTTTATGTTTGTCCTTTTAAAGTAAAAATCACGATGATAGGCCGTCGGGTTCGAGCTCTATCGACGTTCCTTCGGTAATGCTTTTCACCCCTTTCTACTCCCTTAGAAGTCGAATTTCGAAAAATCCCTTCTTAGTGCTCGTCTACGACCTGAGGGGAAACCTCACAAAAATTTCATGATTCTAGGTCCAGCGGTTTGGGCTGCAGTTAGTCAGTCAATCCATCAGTCAATCAGTCAGTCAGGGTTCACTTTTATGTATAGACATTGTCCTCACATTGCAAATAGCGGTACAATACACGTTAAACAAACACGATGTGTCATTTTTTTTTTCAGTTTATAGTGTACGAAGGTGCCTACAAAATTTGCAGATATTATTTTGACTAATTGAATAATAACCGGGAATTTGAAGCAATTGCAGACCAGATTACACCACTACCACTATGTCTTTATGCTACAAACCTTGTAAGTTCACTCATTTATGCTAGTTATAATTATTTACATCAAGCAGAAACATATTCAACGAGTCATTTTGTCCTTGCAAGCTCGTCTGCAGAAATGCCACACGTTCCTAAGGAATTGCTTGATTTTGAATAGTGGCTATATGAATTTAGGATTGCAAACACTTGTTTTGTTCTCATTGATCTTGTTTCATTCTACTTCTCGCGAAATAGTTTACCCCATTGCTTTGCAGTACTTAGGCCAAACCTAAGACCGTTAACTTAAGTTGAAGTAAAAAAAAATATATATATATATATATATATATATATATATATATATATATATAAAATAAATAAATAATGACTGGACGTCATTAATTTATATTGTGAGTAGCTAGGTAATACACTTTTTTATATTCATATTAAATGAAGGTGCCGTAGGTGCAAGGATTTAATTTTTTAGAAAATAGTTTTTTCTCATGAAGGTATAAGTTAAACTAAAGCGAAAAAACTTATTTTAGCGTTTTTATGGATAAGAAAAAACACAATATGTATTGAAATTGTTTCATACGTATTCCATTAGTATATTTTTCGCTATAGCATTTTGAAATAGTAGTTTTTTGTTGTATGAACGCCTCCTAAAATGGTGTTTCTAATACATGTGTTGTCATGTTACTAACTAACGATAGTCGTCTGAAGCAGATGTTCTTTTCATAGATAAACCTCGTGAACTCACACTTCCTATAGTTTCGTCAAAAAATGTATTCTTCCGACACACTTTACATAGCCAGGCACGAAGGAATTACACGGATTGGTTTTGGAATATCAGTCCTTCAGTTTCAGCTTTGAACACTTTATCGGATGGAGTCTTGAGAAATTCGATAGTAGTTATAGTACCTGTTTGCACTGCGTGTCCTCTTGTTCGTGCTCGGAGGTCAGATGATTAACTTATTTGCGTAAGAATATGTCTCAAATTTGTAATTCGAATAGGTGAGTGCTGTCCAGACGTGTACTTCTAACATTGTGATTGTAACATTGTGTTTACTATAAGTGTGTTATCTAAGATCACGATAAACCGTTTTAGTAACAACTTTATTATTTTAAAACTGCTGGTTGCAAAATGTTTTACCCTCAATATCCAAAATATTATTATTATCATCATCATCATTATTATTATTATTGATATTATCACCAATAATGCTATTATCATTATATTTTATAAATTCGGTAAATACATTTCTTTTTTCAATATTATTAATTAACCTTGCTGTCTGTTCACACATACATGTGTGCAATGCTGCTTTCTGCCACTAGTAATATTAATATTTTCTGTAAAATATTGTTTCAGTTATTTTGCAGGTCCTAATAACGATAAACAGCCGCTATGAATTTTCTATAATTTATTCTACTTTCCTTAGAGCAAACGTACGATCTCATTGTTCCATGTCACCAAGGTTTGATAATCTCATGTTTTTGCCCGTTTTGATAAAATTTCATTAATACTTATTTCACACTCGCGCAGATGAGTGTGATACCTATATGCATCCAATATGATAACAGCATTTCTTGATTTATTTTATTTTTGCAATAATAGATATAATTTGTATTTTAACTACGAGCGTATACTCTTTGTAAATACTCAAGAAATTAATAGTTAAATATACTAAAATACTAAGTTGCTCATACTAAGTTATAGGGTACGATAAATTAGTGAAAATGAATGTTCTCCAGATATTAACATAATTATGTATTTGAACAATTGTATAGGGAGGTTTGGTATTGTATGAAGTTTAAAAATAGCCGGAGCTAAGGAGAAAGCATGACTCAGGAGAAGGCATGGCTCAGGAATGCGGGGTTTGGGGTGGCATGGGGAAGGCTACTTGCCGTCAGCAAGGTCATCCTCCATCCTCTACTGAGTGAAACTTTACTACCAAAACCAAATATACTAGTTGTTAAGATTTTCGTTTCAATGCACACACTGTAAAATTAAAGAATAAACCATTTAGCTGCAGTATATTAGAAACCCGCCGAACTTTCGCCAACCTTACAACACACGCGCAAAAGCTTATATAAATACTTTAACACAGTTGAAATGTATTTTTTTAATTATCTCGGTTACTATTTGTTTCGTGTCAATTTAGCAATATCTTCTAGTGGTCAACTGTTTCCAGCGTTGGTAACTTCTTTGCGAACCTCGGTAACATTTTTTACGGACATTCCTGTATATTCTACCACGTACATATTCGGTTGAAATATCAAATATTTTAACTTCCCTTCATTAGCATCTTTCTTACTTTACACCGCCACGATATTTTGTCACGACATTCAATAGCGTTCGACTCGCTACTGACTAGCAGTGACCTATTGCTTTTGGAAGACTAATAATTTTACCGCTTCTAGGAAAGCGCGATCTTATCCACACCCTGCTCGTTAGTCTTCTATTGATCACCCAACACATCAGGAGGTTTCTGTAAGCTATAGAACAATAGATTAGTTTCATCTCGTTTGCTCTTTCAGTTTGCGTGTTTTGTATCAAGTGTATTACACGTCCGTGCGTAGAACGCGTCTCAGTGCCACTCATACACAGGAATTATATTTTTAAATACAGAGTAGATTTTGTATTGGGATGGAAAGAGCGACTGGTCAGCCAGGCTGTGCATGAATCACCATGCAGGTATTGGTACAGCACACCTCTCTGTCCTCCGTCTGCCAGCAGCCAGATGTTCTCACAAAACACACGTAAACATAATTACTTACCAGATCCGGTAAATTACACGGTGTTCTACAAAACATATTACACAATCATTTTAGCTTGTCACCAATGAAAATAAATATTGTGTTTATTATTTTTGTTCACTGCCAGTAAAAAACTAGTTTTGCCGGTCCACGTGGCCAAACTTGAATCGACTTCATGTAATTTAGTTTATATGTATATGTATATATATATATATATATGAAGTAAAAAGAAACTCTAAAATTACCATTCATTTTTAAAAAAATTTCATCTTTCCTGTAAACGCTTTAATGGAAAGTAATTTTAATTTAATAAATACAATTTTACATTTTAAAATAGATGTTAACAGTTCAAAACCATTATCCATTATTTCAGAACTTGTTATGTAGCTATTAATCATTTACGATATGAAGGTATGGGTAGCATATTATCAAAATTATATGAGTTTATTTCAGATAAACTTGTAGTGGAATAATAATAACATATCACTGTCGCGCAAATGACATAATAAGTATCATAAAATGAAAATAAATTTCTTAGATAGTGTATTGTAATTTTATGTTTTTAAAGCAATAACATTTATAAGGAAATTAGTATACGATAGCCTATGTTAAATAATGTATTTAAATTAGTTATTTTCCAACACCAAGCACCGAGCGAGTGTGGCACAACGATAACATTTTGGACTCGCATTCGGGGAAAAAACCCGGGTTCGATCCCATGTCCGACAATCATGATTTACGTTTTCTGTGGTTTCCCGAAATCACTTCAGGGAAATGCTGGGATTGTTCCTTGTCATAGGCTATGGCCGATTCCATCTCAACGTTCCTCCTTAATTACACGGTCTTTCACTTATTTCAAACAATTGCAAATAAACCAAATATTTACAAACCAAACGCTTTGAAAAAATTTCAGACTATATACAGTCACACGATACACAATTCTGGCAGAGCGTTTTGTTTTTAATAATGTACTGTTTGCTAGCAAAAAAATATTTTGCTTCATTTTGACTTATTTTGACAAAATATTTGATATTTTAGGGGCAAAAATCTAACAATCTGTTTGGTGTGTTGCAATAGAAAAATTCAGATACAAACGATGATATTTACCCTAGTGTTAAAACTGTAATAACGCATTTTTGATATAGAGCATTAATTTGCGTTTAAAAATATTTTCGAAACCACTGCAAAACTAAAAGTAGGCCTTAAAAGTATTCGTCTACTAAGGCATTGCGGCTGTTAGAGGTCACTTAAAATAAAATAAAAAAAAATAATACACATACATGTAACATAAATATTTCAATTTTGTCACGTGTCCATTTAGTACCAGCACTCGTGTATAAGCCACTTAATAGTACCAGCACTCGTGTATAAGCCACTTAATAGTACCAGCACTCGTGTATAAGCCATTTAATAGTACTAGGACTCGTGTATAAGCCACTAATAGTACCAGCACTCGTGTATAAGCCACTTAATAGTACCAGCACTCGTGTATAAGCCACTTAATAGTACCAGCACTCGTGTATAAGCCATTTAATAGTACTAGCACTCGTGTATAAGCCACTAATAGTACCAGCACTCGTGTATAAGCCACTTAACCAAAGCAACGTTTTTTTTTCTGAATAAATGTAGTGATGTGAACCACCGTCCACGTTCCTATTCTATACCGTTTGCTCTGCTGTCCTCCCGGGCGAAGGTACTGCACTCGCGACCCGACAAGGCTACTACAAGGGTTACGCCATGCGAACCTGCAGCGAGTAACCATCCACTTACTCTGGCATTGGGTGTAGCAGATATGGAATATATTAATTAATGATCACACCTGGTTTAATTAATGATTTTCCTGGGAAACCCTATGTGTGTGAGAAGCATGAGGCGTATGTTCTGCGGTAGTGCCAACATAACACTTGTAGCAGCATCTGTTTTAGTTTTTAGTTTTCTACTGATGTCAATTATTTGTACTTATTTTTCTTAATGAGAGTGTATTGTGCATATCACTTTAGTTTGTATCTCTTTCTGTATGTAAGTTTTGGCGGGCAATGCTGCGCTACTATAGCGTGTCCCGCCACTTTGTCGGCAGTCCTACCCCAGACATTCAAGGTAGCACATGTGTGGGAGGTTCGCTCCTAGACGCCATCTGTTGTTCGTTCGTGTCGTGACTTGTGTTCTGTATAATAGTCAAGTATTATAACGGTAGTAGAAACATATATGTGTATACACTTTCATTTATACATGCTACGACCGCTTCAGGTACTGTGCTGACAGTGTGTTCCTGGCGTCGCCCTGGCCATAACAAGGGCGCAACACATCGCCAATCACTTGCTACGCAACAGCGACGCTGCAGGGGGTAGCCACATGGCCGTCGACTCCACCCCGCTCTGAGGTAAAAGGGTCTCTGCTCGAGTTTCGCCGAGTTTCTCATATTAGCGAAACTGGCGCCTAAAAGGGTTTTCTCTGCACCCTTCCCTGATATAGTCTACTTCTAACTGACCCCTTGCTTACCCAAGTCGCGTCATTAGCTTACTATAAATGTTGATAACTTAAAGGTCGAGGAAAATTTATTGAAACATTTTGCTACAATTTGTCATAAGTAATATCAATTATGTGACTTTACAGGTTCCCAACTGATATTTAGAATGCTCAAAAACAATACTGTAACGAATAGACATGTATTCCAATTTTAGAAAATGTGGGAACAGGTTTTGAAAATAATATAATCGAAATTAAAATACTTTTATTATGGTACATGTTCAGTCTGGACACATTGAGCGAGTATATAGTATGTATATTTAAGTTGTGTGAAACCGAAGGGTTACAATTAAAGCGACAATAGTTAGTGGCATAGTGTGGACCGTATACAGTACAAGTACGCTATTATGGTAATAGAAATAAACGAATGTTCACTAGTTGACAGGGACTATTCATTGATTTAATTTGTTAAAACTGCTCTATCGGGAATCTGTGGATAACTTTTGACCGCACCAGTTAAATAAAACCACACTATTTTAAACAGTTGGTGAATCAAACCCTCTAATCTAATCTTCAAAAATAAAATATCGTATCCGCCAGTAGACTACGAAAATAAATTGTGAATTTACACTTAATTGTATGGAGGCATCATTGTTTCATATAACATCAGTGTATTTTCTTCTAACCTTGTTTCATATAAAATAAAATATATAACTATGCAATTGAATTACTAGTCGTATTCGTGAGAACAAAAATTGAAATTATTTCCTACTATAGACTGCTCTAATTCAAGTACTATGACTATAACGAGTCTTGTGACTTGTGCATTATGTGTCCGTATGGCTTTCCTCTTAAGATGCTTGCAAAAAATATTTGTTTTAACAGCTCAGATTTGTGCCGATTAAACAGAGACATTTACTTAATAATTCAGTTTCAAACAGATTTTTTTTACTGTTTTATTAGTCATTATGAACGAAACAACGGATTAGCTAGTGAACTAAAATTGAATTTCCACTCACTGCAATTTATAGAGCGTCCCATCCTTAGATTGCCGTACAGGGTTTATGGCGCGCGACGTTGACAAATCACAGCCGCGTTAAGAAGTTTGAGAGATGTACTACTTCATAATTTTGACTATTAGAATATTACATTTCACTTTTTGAAATTGATATCATAGTAATTGGTAAAGTATTACGCTTCAAAATATGTATCTAAACAATTTATTTTATATCTAAAATATGAAATAGCTCACGTACCCACTGATATAAATTTATTAGATTAATAGTAACAGGCAAGTTGCAACCAACAAGTATTATCGCGTACCTACTAATAAATATTGCAACCCCGATAAAACGTGATATTTCGTTCATAGGAGTAGCGTCTGTCTGAAGACAAGAATGGGGTTGATTATGAAATCGATGACCAAAAGTCGTGTATTAAATGGGAAATCTGGCTAGTTTTGTCACTAACTTTCGTTAAAATTACACTTAAAATGAGAGCAATTTTATAAAACAAATGAGATTAAACTTTTGGTCGTGATTCAATTTGAAAGGATATGAAAAGGTGCGATGCCAAGCTGGTTAAATATCTACTCGGCAAAAATATCATCGAATTTTGCGGAGTAGTTCATGCTATATTGACGGTTGAGTATTCCAGTTATTCGCTCGACATCGTATCTTTCCATGCCTCTTAAGGTAAGAACCCTAATTTCCACTACTTTTGTTACACTTATTTTTTAGTCCTAAAGTAGTGTACACATTAGAAATTTATCTTTCAGTAATGGTTAAATTTTTTGTTTATAATTATATTGTTCTTTCGAGACAAATACAAAAAGTTGAAGCTGATTTTATACTTTAAGGCCGCGCGCAGAGTAGTTTCAGACAAAGTAATGAAGGAATGAGAAATAGAACTAAGAAAACGAAACCATTGGAAACCAATCGAATTAGGGAGAGGTCAAGAAAAATTTAACATTCCATATTTAACTTTGGTTGATGACTTAGCAATCCAAACCAACAGTGAATAAACAGCAGTTAAGCAAATTGAAACCCTCGAAGACTGTGCCGAGAAAGTTTGCCTACAATTGTACTTTGGGAAAACCGAATTCCTCTGTTCCAAGCTGGATATTCCGAAACTCAAGTCAAAGTACGGTGAAATCAACAGAGTCAAACACTTTAAATATCTCGGTGAAATCATTGAACCTACAGGACTTGAAAATATAGCACAACAAAACAGATTACAGAAAATTAAGAAAGCCTTTGGACTTGTTCAAAATCTATGTAACCAAAAATGCCGGTCGAAACACACTAAAATAAGACACTACAATACGGTAATCAAACCAACAGTCATATATGCATATAAAACACTTTCATCGAATCAAAAATTGTATCTACAAGAAATTAAGAATGAAGAGAGACGCACACAAGACGGGTACAGATTAGAAACCATCGAGACGACAGAAAAAGTATCAAACATCGAAATTTACATCAGAAAGAGACGAATGAAGTTATTTGGCCACCTAAATACGTTATCTGGAAAAAGACCTACCAAACGTTTATTGGATTATGTGACATGACCTAAGGCATGAACACCCTGGGTAATTGAAGTTGAGAAAGATTAGCAATAACAAATGGTGTCATAGCATGCACATCAGACAGGAACACATTCATATATAAAATTGATAAGTGGGACTCCAGAGAAAGCGAAACCAAACTTTACCGACCGAGGCGAACCGAAGAAAGAAGGAAAACCTTGAGGGAAAATAAAAAAAAAATATTGGGAAAACGAGAAGAACCAAAAAAAAAAAAAAAAAAAAAAAATTGAAGTCACCTGCTTATCGCTCTCCAACTTCGGGGACATTCGCTACTACTACTAAAAATAATAACACGTATGTCTTTTGCGCAGGTTTTGTGTACAGTTTAGTTTTTTGATTACATTATTACGTTGAATAGTTTGTAAGCGGCGAATCACAATGTACTTCATGGTTGCTATCACCAGTAATGCCAGATATGTCGACCAGGACAAATAGTGGAATATATTGCTTAGTGGATGAAATGGTACGTAAACGACTACATTACTTGTGCAGCGTTGAGATCGTCTGTCGTTGTAAAAAAAAACAGCAGTAGGGTTTAAAAATTAGGCATTTTTGTTGTTATCTTCAAGTCTTCATTTAATGAACATAGTAATGAGCCCCATATGGCAAAACACGGTTATTAAGCTATACTTGGAAAGAGTGTATTGTCTACATTTTATTTTTGTAAAGTTGCAACGGAAAAGTCAGTGTATAGAAAAATAAGTAGCGTTATTTGCATTTTGAGGTAAATGCAAGTTGCACCTAAAATTAAAATCGTATACTCTTGGAAAAAAAATTAGAAAAATTCAGCCACAACCTTTACAGAAGAGCAGTGTGCGTTAAATTTGAATTGTTGTAGTTTGTGTTATTTTCAGTCGTACTGTTACAACATTGAAAAAAGTCATTTACTTGTTTTATTTATTTTAATTTTACATATCCTCTTAACAGCTTCACAACCGCAAAGGTACGCGGGTGCAAGGAGGAAAGGTATAGTTCACAGATTACTTAAAAATAGTCCTATTAAGTTATTGCAAATTAAATGTTTTGATTCGTGTATTGGTACGTGAAAGATACTTACATTTTCAACATAAATAAAATGTTTTAGGAGCAGTTGGATTGAAAACCGGTAGAAACATTATAGTGCAGTTTGTTAGAAACTGTAAGACAAATGTAATTCCTAATAAAATTCACGAACAACACTGCTATGTGAAAGGAATTCGAAGTGTAAATGCAATTTATTTAACCACACAATTGCATTATGATATTATAAACTATTTCACCTGCTCTCAAAAAGAACGCAGCGATAATGAACATATATTTTTACTGTCTTTAGTAGTTTATTCCGACATATTTCTTTAAACCAAATCTTTTTCATGAGAGAAATGGTAGTGACAAACGTTTTTTTTTATTTTTTTATTTTGCGTATTTTTTTATATTACTTGATCTTTCAAGAGATCTGTAATTAAAATAATATATACTATCACTATCACGAAAAAAAAAACGATTTTACGTAAACTTTGTTAGACATTTGTCGGTAAAGTGAGGATCTTTTGGAGGCCCTAGGTTATTTTTTTAATTTTCATGCAATTTGTACATTTTCATTATTTGTTGATAAAAACACATCAGTATACGTAACGAATACAGCGTATATATTTAACTGTACTCAAATTAAACGCATATAGCAACATTGATATATATATATATATATATATATATATATATACAATTTATAACTTCTCTTTCAATTTTAGGAGCTTGCATAAAATGAATGAATACGTAACCAAGTAGAACTAAGTATCAAATTGATAGTATATGAAAATTAATTCGTTAAGCGACCTTGAGCCGTAACATTATGATACATGCAATGCCTTGATTCACCTACTAAAACAATATTTTGCTTGTATAAGTAATTTACGTTTTTTTTTTTGTGACTTGGTAGTTAGGTCTTCTAAACGTTTATGTTGGTTTCCGGAAAAGAAATTAAAAAATGTTCTTAAAGCATGACTGACGTATCGTGTAAAAAATTAAGTTCCATCATCAAATTTCAAATAAAGTAAAACGTTACGTTATATTAATTTTAAAGCACAATATTATAGTGCCCTAAACACGAGTGAGTACACGTCGTATTATAAAATCGTTTATCCTAAACAGCATTGTCCTAAAGTTGTCTGTCCTAAAATTAGGATAAACGATTTTAGAAAAAACGACGTGTACCCTCCAGATCTGGCCGCCACGTCCGCTTTCCTGACCGCCTCCAAGGCGGTTTTTCGTGATGCTGGGTGCATCAATGGCAGGGGGGGGGGGGGTGCTGTGGCGGCGTATCACTGCCATATACAGAAGTTATGCGCACATAACAGCCTTTCAGTGCGAGGCAGCACAGTGAGCTTTTGTATATCCCTGATGGGAGATGCAAAGCAACGCTAGGAGCAGCACTGTCGCGCCTTGCAGACGGCCGGAATGGTGATAAAAACGTATTTTTCGTATGCGTGGCAATGGAAACGCGCGTTTATTTTCAATTTTAAGGGCTCGTGTGGATAAATGCAGGCTTAAATTAATGTATATAAAACCAATATTGAACACGACGAACTATTTAATACACAATATGTAATACATTGTTTAATATATCCCATATTATTCATTGAAGAAGCGACGCAGAATAAATCGGCATGGATAGAGTGTAGCAGTAAACGATCTTGTTATGCGGAAAATACAATTTATAAGAAAAAATATAATATAATCTTTTTGGAAAACTACAAAATTGATTAAAATTTGTGCGCACGAAAACGGTCCGTTTAGAATGCTTATAGGTTACATAATGCTTGAAGGTTAGTTCATGCTGTTGTTACATCTTATATTAATATTATCGTTATTGCAAGTAGACTAATACTATATTTAAAAAAAGAGATATTTATGAGCTTGTAATTTTAACGTTACTAGATATTTACGGAACGTTCTGCAAACGTAAATAGGAAATTATTTTGTAACATTTTTTTTTGTAGAAAAAATGTACTTTTCAAGTTAAACATAAAACGGAAAATTATTTTTAATAAGACACGCATGCTAAGTTTGTATTTTAACGCTTACAAATGAATAGGCACGTCTAAGACTATATCATTTCCACAATTTAGTATTCAGTAAATGGACGAGGTTAGGCCTAACCTCTTTAGTTCTAAATAAACCAGTTATAATGAAAGAAACGTATTTACTACAATACATACAGAAATTGGAAAATAAAAAATACAAATAAACAATAGAGAATTAGTTTGGAGAATAAACCTACTGTCTATAATATGAATACAATTAGTTTGGCAGAAGTTGCGATGTGTGAAAATGTCTACACTCGTAACGATATATTTACATTGTTACCTATCGACAGTGCTCTTTATAGACATACAGAAACGTATTTTTAATAAAACTCTTTTATTTTTACAACGAGGAACAGTATTTTTGCCACCTAGTATTTATTTACAGACATTTAATAGCTTCGCTACACACATGTACAATATAGCGTCTGCAGTCGGTATCACCATTCCGAAGGTTCAGAAGTTCACCACCAGGTGTCAGCCATTTGCTTTGCATCTCCCATAGGCGGGTCGGCCACTAGTAGGGTGCCACCCCAGGCACATTCCATGGTCCAGGCAGGAACAAGGGATTACTGGGGTCGTCCGGCCAGCCAGCCCCGCAACTAGAAGGAGGCAGTCTCTCCCGGTATGCCATCCAGCCAGTGCGGTCTTATGAATGTATAGATGTACATATTGTATATATTGTGTAAATAGATGGCTCGTGTCCGGTAAACAGGGTATTTTTATTATGCCCTCGTGTCCTTGCTAAACCTATTTTATTTAGTGTGAAATAATTGTTAAACTGAAATAGTTGTTTATGTAAAATATTCCCACTTAGTTAAAAATATTTAATTTAAACTTTACTAAAAAAACTAAGTTAGTTCACATGTTATTACATTTGAATGGTTACGATGTAGGTACGTACACAGTGGGTAACAACATTACTAATGGCAATTTTCTGTAAATACTTTTCTATCTTACTTTAATATATTATTTCTTGTACACCGATCCTTCACCTTCAGATAGGACAGAAAGATATCGACGTACAATAAACAATTTTAAAAATGTGGTGATTGATGAATTAAAAATAAATATTATTCTAACTCTAACATTACGTATAAGAACACTTACTATGAAGAAACCATATAAGTCAAAATATAGTATCTTGAAACAAAGATGAGAAAATTTACACGTTTAATAGAGAAGGTAAGGACGTACACCATTGCATAAAAATGATACACCACAGAAAATACATAATATAAGTTACTTACGAAAGCACAGAAATAGAAAACAATACAAGAATAGTTATTATTTTTCTGACATATCCTTCTATGCAATTACGTATCTCTCAAGAAATTTTTAAATTATTAACGTCCTTCAACTGCCAGAATAATTTTAAAGTCAAAGCAATGGTACATATTATTGCTTTCATATTTTCAAGTATTACAGAAAAAACCTCTAATATGCGTGTGATAAGCGCATTTGGGGCCACGTTGGTTAGTATGCTCGTCTCTTTCCATGGCAATCCACGTTCGAGCCCTGTGTATTCTCTCCAGAATTTTTGCTTGTGGGTACCGAGTCGAAACGACGTCCAGGTCGTTGGTTTTATCGGGGAACTATTAACCACCCCCCACCCTTCATTTCCTGTGTTTTTTAATATTCTCATCCGTGTATTCCCCTCATCGTTTCCCAATAACTTAAATGTTAAGATTTCTGCATGATTTACATTTACGAGGCACGGAAACAGGGAAGCAGTAAAGGATGTACTAGTGCGAGCTTCAAGTGATTATACGTACAGAGGCCTGTAAGCGCGAGCCGCTGATTCAGTGGTTTCTGATTGGTGGAACTCTAGAAACCAGTTATTTGGCTTTCAGCGTTCTGATCAATTTGGTATTCGACGCTATGGTTTTGGTGCTGTAGTACATTTGACGTTCTAGCATTTTGACATTCTGGTGCGACCACGCCAGACATTACGCTGGAGTAACGGAACACGTTATCCCTTCTTTTCTTAAATTATAAAATGTGAATTACAAAATTTCTATATTTGTACACTTATATCTACTCACAATACGAGGATGGCAGACAGTTTTTAATTTTCAGTCTCCCATTGTTAAGAAAGCCGCAGCCCAATCGAATTTGCATGTATGATTCCTAAACAGGCAAAATAATCTGAAAGTGTTATCTCCTGGGATGGAACCGGAATCGCCTTGTGACATTGGCAACAAAGCGGGCATATGTGACATGCTCTGTCGCTGCTTCCTCCGTATACTGTACTGTTGTGGCAACACGATTGCACGTTTACGATATCAGCAACCACTCACTATTTGCGTATTTTTGTTGTGCAAGACTACAACGGAGTTCAGTTACTATCGCACGGATGTGTTACATTTTGTTGATCAAATACGCAATGAAGAAATAAAGAAAATTCGGACTCTTAATTCTAGACATTTTACGATGTATATCATTTGTAATCACCTATGTCTGTTTGCGAAATGTCAAAACTCATGTTTGGGTTGACAATAAGTTTGAAAAGAATGACTTACTATATACGTTATGTTGTTATTCGCAAACAAATGAAGTACTACTACTAAGTTGAAGTGTATTTTTGTTTAACTACGTTTAATATTGAAAAATTAATACGCCTTTGTTGGCGTGGAATCTTTTTTCCCGATATTCTTTCAGTATCTTACGAAATGAGCCATGTCTCTATTATAACAGATAAGCGTTATCTAGAAAAAATTCGCCGTCACTCACCTGGAATTCTCATTCCTATATTTATTTAGTACCATAAAACTACAATGAGCCGTTGTCCTTTCCATGACAGATAACCTGTGTCAGAAAAAATACATCTCACCGTTAACGTAACGATACCTTAAAGTGTCTTTCAAACTACAGCTGACAGAGTTCACAATTTAATGTGCTTATAAAATTGTACTTTATAAAAAACTTTTAACAAAAGCATAATTTATATTAAACGATTTCGGTAATTTTAGGAAAATATATTCTTTGTCAGTAATGCGTATTAAAAGCCGTAATTTTTTGTGTGTGGCTGTATCAATTTTAGAAATTATGTTTGTCGAACATTCACATTTAAGATTATTTAGGTTATATTATACACAGGCGAATTGAAGGTGAAATGCAAAGTGGTTGATATTTGGTGGCAAATTCACGAATTTGCGGGATGGTGATAGCAGCTTAGTATCATTATACATAGGCATTGCGCGAGAGAGAATTATTGCCAAAATAAACTGTGCACAGGTCTATAGTGTAAAAATAGGCAGTTAAATGTTTATACATTACTTTATATGCCTTTGCATTGCAAAAAACAATAAATTGACTTAAATATATTTGGCATGTTGTCTGCTAGTCTTGAGCACATTTGGCAGCTTATACTACAGCTAATTCATTACTCCCACATAACCAACACATTCATTTAATATTACTTCCTTTACTTTTCTATAACTAAGCCAACAGCTAAAAATATGCCTACATTATTTCCAATACGATAATCGTCCTTTAAATTATCATCTAAAAACTAACCTCACCCAATGTAAATCAATTAAACGAGAGAAATTTTACGCTAAAAATAAATGCACGATTACATTTCTCAAGTGTATAGTGTACAAATACACATATAAATGCTGTTTCTTCATTACGTATGCCCATACTTGGATAATAAACATTGATGGGTCACGAGCACTATCCTTTCACTCGTCGAAGTTCACCTCACTCGTCACGATCAATTTTTTTTTATTTTGCTTTCGTTTCTTTTATTTATAAATGTAAACACGAAATTTCCGTGCAATAAACATCATCTCAGTACTTAAAAATTAATTAAACGAAACTTGCCTTAGGCTCTAAATGAAAAAAAAAAATTGCAGAACTGATATTATCATTAATTTTCACGAAACAGAAAATCCTTTTTCAGGTAGGTATCATTATAAGTTATTAGTGACCTGTTAAGGCCCTGCCACAATGAACTTTTAACTACCGTGCAGTGCAGTGCCGTGCTGTTGTGATTCTGGCTATCTGATTGGCCCACGTGACAATGACGTCACTGCCGTTCTGCTTGCCGGGCAGTGTTGTGCCGTGCCGTGCTGTGCCGCCGAATCCAGACGAACTTTTAACTTTTTTGGCAACGGCAGAGGCGGCACTCACCGGCCAACACCGTCAGGGAGCGGCAAGTTGATTACTATTGGTTGACAGATGTACGTCACAAAACTTGAGCCAATGCCTAGACAGCGCGCAGGGAAAAAATGTAAACAAACAAAAATAAGCGACCGTTCTGTCACCTATTGTGCACATAATGAACCGTACCCCAGCGGCAGGCACCTGCATTCATTGTGCCATACAAAGAGTAGAAAACCGGCAAGTCGCCATAACTGCAAAGTGAGCAGCAAGACACCGGCAGATAAAAATTTTCATTGTGGCAGGTGCTTTAATCACAACATGTTTTATCTGCTTTCACGAAATATAGACGAGGTAACGAGTTTTGTTATTTTTGCAAACCTAATCTATTAAATTTTGCAAGGAGGTAATAAGTAAATATTTTTCAATTCGTAAATTGGGGATAGGGTCCTTTTACTGACGTGTTTACTCCATGAAGCCGCATATCCGCGTAGTTTACACAACACAATTATATTTTTTTATTATGTGCTATAAATTCCACAGTTTCTTGTCTTTAACATTCTTTTAACACCTGGATCACGTCAAAAACAAAAACGCGTGCTGCTCCCAGCCGTACTTTCAGCTGCCAGTGCCATCTAGTGGGAAAGTGAGGAACTTTTTAGGTACCTGTAACTATAGATCAGTTGTCAGACAGCCATTTTGTGATATTTTTCCAGTGGGGATACTTTTCAGGTTTTTGTGAGCTAGCAAAACCATGTTGCAAACTGGATAGGTTATCTTTCCAAAGGGATACCTTTCAGGATTATTATAGCACAAAATGAAATACATATTATTAATGTACTGATAAGAAAAATTTTTAATTTTGCGCTACATATGCAGTTATTTTGCTAAGGTATTCTGTGAACACTACCTGCCAGTGCCTCCTAGTATGAAACTGAGGAACTATATAGGTGCTTGTATTGACACATTAGTTGCCTGGCAGCCATTTTGGGATATGTTTCCAGAGGGGACAACTTTCAAGATTTTGTGAGCTAGCACAACTATGTCACAAACTTGAATGGTTACCTTTCAAAGGAGATATCTTTCAGGATTTTATAGCACAAAATCAGACAAATTTTAAGAAATTTGAAAGGTTACCTTTCCAGTTTATTTTCAGTTGTGACACTGCACAGAAATTCCTGAAATGTGACCTTTCGAGAGGATATCTTACCAGTCCGTATTGGCATTAAAATTAAAACATTTTAAGAAATCGGAAAGGTAACCTTTCCATTTTCCAACCTGCTACACTACTGCCACCAAAAGTCTAAAATGTTACTTTTCCAACGGGATACATCCCCCCCCCAATTATTGTAATCTGAGCATCGCTGTGTTACATAATCTGATGAATCTTAACACAATTAAATAATCATTACGACATCCTAGGAACAGCCATAGGATGCCTGAGGTGTATTTCAGATGTACTGAACTGCATAGGCAGTGATATCCAAGGGGGATAATTACAGGATACTCATTGGATGTTCTTTAAGTATTTACCAAGGGTTAGGTTGCCTAAAAACAGTTAAATTAGCTCGTAAATGTTTTTAATAGTATTTTACCAATTTATTATTTATTATTAGTATTATTATCTAAGCATTTCTATGTAAAATAATTTCTTGAACCTTATCGTAAATTAAGTATCATTACAATATTTTAGCGATATATATATTGGCTTCCCGGGATGTACTTAGGGCATATGGACATTTATGGGATATTCCTAGGGTGTCTATCCTGTGCCTCGTAGGAAGGAAGTAATGTTCATACTATTAAATATGATGTTAAATTGTAATTTTATTATTATTTCTAAATAAGAAATAAACGTCATTTTTAGAGACGGTGTTAGTATTCTGTAAACAGTGTTTCAAACAGCGAAATTTTTTTGTCTGAATAACCCAAAAATATTCGTTACTTACCAGTAATTCAAAGAGTATATTCTAAAGTTTCTAATACTTACATTTGAGGTGTGAGAAATATATTTAAGACTAAAATTCGTTACTTGAAAGAGAAGTAAATTACACTGGCATGTAAGAAAACATTATTTGACAAGTGTAAGGAAAGCTTTCAATCTCTCTCACGAGAAACTAATAGTATATTTTTCACCTAAGTATAAAAGACCAATGCAATCATACCAAGAACCCTTAGGTATTAAAGCGCGCTCTACCATATTTCCTTAAGTTCAACAGCTTATCAGCTAAGCCAAACTTTCTCACTTACTGATGAAGTAAATATTCGTGTTTAAATAGAAGAAGACAAATTGTACACAGTCCAAGTTAGACTAGCACAAGTTTACACCCAGCCGGACCCGTGAATCGAATCCAAAACCTCTCGTACCATAAGTGGTAGCGTAGTTAAATATTGTTCTAGATTCGGCTGCTTGCTGACTTGTAGAATCAGAAGACATGGTTTAAACTCTAGGTGAGATTCTGCCAATATTATACATGATTTTAATATTATATTTAAGGTTATGTATTTTTCTAAAATGATTACTGAAATATTTATTTATAATCTTTAAATATACACGTACAGTATAAAATCCTACAAATTATCGTAAATTTCACGTAAACGCGTGTACACCTGTTGATAACTCCAACATTTGTCTCATTTTGCGACAAAAAAATATATAGTCTTAGGCTATGCCGCATTTCGAACTGGTACATCAATTCGTTCAATCTACATAGGCTACATGCCAAAAAAAATTTTTCTTAACAGCACGTCGAGCCTACTCCCGAAAGCTAGTAAATTTACCAATAAATAAGTACGTCTAACGGTAATGGGCCGACCTCTGTAGCGTAGTCCTTTGGATGCCAGTCGACAGTGCGAGAGGTCCTGTGTACGAATCTCGATTCGGGCATGGGTATTATGTTGTCTTTTCACCACACTCCACCCCCATTGTCTCCTAAGGCATCATTGTTAAATTACCGTAAAATCCTTTCACCTCAGTTCTAATTACAATGCGTTCCATGAGCATAAACATACATATCATATACGTACACTTTCAATTGTAATGTATATACCATAGTTCTTTTAGCTAGCTCTAGATATTATTTATCTAATGGCTGTACCAAGTGACTTGGTTTAAAAAGCTTGATTGTAACACATTAAGGCCTTAAAATCGAACCAAATATTTATTGTTCGATATTATTGTATTATGCATAGCGAGAAATAAAAAAGTAACTTGACATACATACACAGTAAGAGAAGTTTGCATGACTCAAGATTATCACTCACAAAGAAGTGTGTTGAGAGACCAAAAATGTTACTTGAACATCTAAAGAAAAGTAATTTTTCGGGTTAAATCATATTTTCAGCATATTTATTTAACAGGATGTAACTTATGTAACACTTATTCCTAATATAATAAAAAAAGTTCTTGTATGTTTGTG
This sequence comes from Medauroidea extradentata, assembly GCA_003012365.1. Classification (NCBI taxonomy): domain Eukaryota; kingdom Metazoa; phylum Arthropoda; class Insecta; order Phasmatodea; family Phasmatidae; genus Medauroidea; species Medauroidea extradentata. The sequence goes on from PNEQ01009288.1 coordinate 22,358, forward strand.
ATAACACAGTCAATTTTATTCTTTAGTAATACTTACGGACTTGTAAGAGACTTATCATCCATGAATATATTATCCTGGTGCTGTGTTACGGCATCTTGTAGCATTACACCCTCATCGCATTCGCTTGAGCAGTCTGATAAATTCTGTATTTCATAATTTCGGTTTTCTTTAAGCCCAGATAAACAATCTGGTATTTCTTCTACTTGCCCAGCAATATTACCCTCTTGATGTTTAGTAGCATTGCCGCTGCATCTCATATTATTTTTACCTGTGAAACATTCACTGGATAGTGATACTTTTGATAAAAGCCATGGATTAGTACGAATTCTGTTACGTTGTCTAAGTGTGGAGCCAACTTTAGCACTTTTATGTAATGCTGATGAATTGTTGCTTGCATCAAATTGCATTTGTTTGGAGTGATTTACATCTTTGGCTTTTGGAATATTTTTTGTTAAGCGTTTCGATATTCCGTTAGACACGGAAGCGGCCAGATATTCAGTGATGCGTTTTTCATCTTTGCTTGATTCATTGCAGGAATGCTTACAAATTGCAGTCATGTTATTGCACGAAGTACACTGAGAGCACTTTACCTGCAAAAAAAATAACATTTACTATTCTAAACACATCATGACTAATGACAAAAATTACAAGTACAAAAATATAAGACATTCACAACTTCGAAACTATGATTTCCTAAAATAAATAGTGAGAAAGAAAAATTAATAATTGTTCGTTTCTGAAATAACATAAGTAATTTGAATTTAGTAACATTAAAATAAAACTGGTTTTATTTAACATAGTATTAAATTATTTTCTTACTTTCTAAATAGCTACATATTCAAATACAAAATTCATTAATATCATATTACATAAACTTATATGCATCTGTATTTGTCTATACACAACCTATTGATTTAAATGTTTATTTCTTCGTCGATAATGTACTGTCCATGCACAACCTGCATTACATAAAGTTACGGAGAGGCAGTCAATGAAATGGGATTCATCGTGCATTATAAAGACTTCCTACACACTGCCCGCCTTACATGAAATAAATAGTAAGCCTGCTATACATGTAGGAGGATGTCTTGCGATATAGTATGCTAGAAGTCTTGAGTATTTGTCTACAAGCTGCATCGTTCCAATTCCTACCAGGCTACGAACAACCTGCAGGATCGGATACTAGTTTTGTCTGATTGTATGTGTATGTTATCTTCGCTTCGAAATAAACTTTAAATGTTTAGGTAGTGGCCAATAATAATGACGTAAACAAAGAGGTACATTGTTTAAACTTTTCAGGAGTGTTTGGTTTGAAAAACATAGATGGCAGTAATATGCTGAAAAATTAAATAGCAATATTAATAGCCACACATATAGACAACAGTATTTTTTGTATAATTCTTACAACAAAATCCATAGTAATTAAATCATGGTCATTGTTGGCGACAATTCTTTGTGTACAAGTAGCAAAACAGTCAGTATTCGTATCGTGTGTAGTGGCCAACTGGTAATCAGCTCAGTTCAAGAACTTGAAGGAAAATATATTATTAAATGAAATTTTAACGTGTACGATAGGCTTAAACTGCTGACGAGCATAACTACTTAAAATGTTGCTGCTTTCGTACAGAGATATATGCTTGTATATACTGATATTAGGTCGCTGGAGCTGTACTTTTATCCCTAAGCGTTTCCTAGCTGGCTTTCGTGATTTCAGCAAAAAAATTAGTGAAATTACGTGATGCTGTCTATTACAAAATATTTGAAGTAATGTAATGCACTGGTCACCGCTAGGGTTTGCAAAACTCTAACGTTCACAAGCAGCTCTAAACATAAGTAATGCAACTTGCTGTGACCTACCCCTGGACGAAACACATGTTATAAACAGCTACTAAGTAAGGGCGAACCAAGGCAGATGCGGAGTATTTATTTGTTGTTGTGGCAACAGCTTGGTTCGACAAGGCGATGCAGCCTATAAATGCGAGGCCACCTCGAGTGTAGTGTATCGCAGTCGCTCTCCAGAGAACATGTGACTCTGCACTGCTTGGTGTTGAGAGGAGTGGTCGTGGTATCTTCTTCCATAGGACGTAATCGTGGTTCCTTCTTCCATAGAGGGGTGCTAGGTGCTTGAGGGGCTTGAAAGGGCACTGGGGACTCCTGTGCCGTGGTCGTCCTTCCGGTCGAAACTGAAATATTACTATACTCCATTTCATATAAGTTTGGATAAATCTGATAACAACTCATGGGTATTAATTTGTAAAATTGTGTTATTTGTGTCGCTACACAAAACAAACTTTGCGGTAAAAATGCTGAAAGGGAAATTTCAGGTTCATTCTATACCTAAAAATGCCTTGCATTGTGCAACAAACCACTAAATACTAAAATTATTGCCCGTAAATTGCTGTCAAATTTATCCAAACTTATATGAAACAGAGTATAAGTCAACCATCTCACTCTCCAGGTTTCCACAGATTGGCCATTCAGGACTATTCTATTTCAGGCCTGTAGTGAACAGTAGGGGAATCTCTCCTGTCAGTGGTGCATGATGTAGTTTATTGCAATAAAGTAATATTTTAACACCGTGTTTGATAGGTATCCTTTGATTGTTGGAATAAATTAGAGAATGTAGTTTGAGGATATAACCTACTATTCGTGAGTTGCAGTTCTACCTCTTTGTGTGATAGAACCTATGGTAGAATTCATTAAATTAAAAATTATTAAACTGGCTGAGTAACACTGATTTGAATCCGGTTTTCTAGGCAAGAAAACCGGTGCATCCCGTCTCAGAGAGCAGAGAAATTTATACTTACGTTGCTGTTATATAAAATATGTTTATAAACCTACCTTTGCTGGGAATTACTTTAGTATGCTACATTGTGTGCGTAATATGTGTAGTATTAGATAGTGGTGTGTGTGCGAATCGGATGTAGTCATACAGGAAGTAATAGCTGTGTATGAAAAAGAAAATGCCGTGCTAGTGGTAAGGTTATCGAGCAGTGCGGAAACGGCGTGTACAGTACAACTTAGTGTTTAAGCTGGATCATGAGTGCAAAAAAGAAAATAAGGTTTTGATTAATCAGCAAAGAAATGGTTTAAGGCCAAACTTAAAAGAGGGTAGATATGAAAAATCTGATTGGCAGTTTCAATATAAACAGTTTTTGCGGTGATAGCAATATTTTTCAAAACAAGAAATTAAACTAAAAGTCAACTAACCATTCGTTAGTTACATATCTAGATTAACCCACAGTAATTACTGCCTTGAAAAAAAATCGGCTAACATTGACAAGACAGATTTTTTATATCTGTTTTCGTTATGGCGTAAAAATTTTATGTATTACAAATAATAGAGCATTGCCTTAGGAGCCATCCTCTCTGTTTCTTTTGGTTCTGTGATCAAGTTTAAACGAGCATATATAACAAATCTGTTTCGCAGTTTGTTTAAAATAGATTTTGATGCATAAACAAATTTTTTCAACGAATAAAGTTGTATGTTTCCAACTAATATAGCAACTAACAAACAATTTTTAAATTGTATAGTTAGCATAAACCTCATCAATGTCTTGAAAAAAGAATCAAAATAGTTAGCATTACTTACAAATTTTTTATAACTTCAAAAAATAGCTAACTGTAAATGAGGTTCATCCCAGAACTGAGGTAATGCAAAGCAGACAATGCTGTAAAACCTCAGCAAACAGCTAATATACAACATATTTCCAAAGGAGAGCTATGCTAAATAAGTCACGTGAAATATTAACCTAAAATTTGTCATAGATGTCGGCGTTATGATCACTGAGAATAGCTGGTACAGAAATCCATATCATTTGCAGAAGCATTTGGTTCTTCAAGATAGTATCTGTTTTCCGAGACCGAGTCGACTTCCTATATTGTGCCCAGTTGTTATTTGGACTTTGAATTGGAAACGTCTCTCCAGTTTAGACGAACAAATGTAAAGGGAAGTTATTCGTTATCTTACTGCTGCAGGAAAGCATTTATGTGAACGAAAACATACAATCCTTTGTTTGCATGAAATAGTAAGTCTTCAGAATTTAAATCATTGTAAAAACCATTTTTTAAAAATCTTTACAACTCGGTTAGGGTAGTGTGGAACATTTAAAGAGCAAACACTCAAGTAATTCCACAACAGATATTTATTACTCTCAGAGTAAGCAAATCAGATTGTTGAAGTACAAAGAAATATACAGGGAATACGATATACAAAATTACAGCAATTCTCATCACACCCAACGGGGATGATATCAAAATCAATCTCAAATTAAACAACGAATGTTTACCTCATTCACCTTAATAGCTTATAGTATAAGTTATACTAAGTGTATTTTAAACCAGAATTTTACATGCACTAAGTCTATTTTCAATCAGTTATTTATATGCACTAAGTCTATTGCCAACCAGTGTACTCTCAACAATAATGTGAATTACAAAAATGTAAATTAGTTTCAATGGTACATTTACCCACAAATGCACAAACAAATTCAGAATAATCTCGATTCCAAAATCAAAAGCCAATGCAGGCCTACTATGTACGATCCAAAGTACTATGTAGTGAATATAAATCCGTATGCAATATGATACTAGTACGAGACAAATTGACAATAGTTTCTTGATTAGCCGAACATGTGTTGTCTTGTCTTTAAACAGTTAATAAGTCTTCTTGGAATTTGAATCTTTGTTAGGGGTTCGCCCTGTTCAAGAGGAGAATTAAACAAACACCGAAACAGTACCTTATTTGCTGACCTTGGTGAAATCGCTGTCCGTCCAAACCTGTACCGCTTGGTGCAATATTTGGCCTAAAAACTAGTCCCAACCCTTAGCCCAGCAAACTTTTGAAGATACCAGAAGAGTAGGCGAAGTTTTCTCCTACACCAGGTAGCAGCCGAAGCACAAAGCGCACACACATTTTCAGTCAAAATAGGCAGGCTTTTGCTCAAAAAACTTACACGTCCAAAGACGAACTAGTTAGTGCAATAGATACTCGGTATTAAAGGAAAAACATGTCATTAACATTAGCTGCAAAATCAGCTTTGCTGCGTAGTCCGCTAACAATCACAATGTGACGTCCTCATTTTAAATTTCCAGACCTGCCGCCTGGCCATTTTGTTCGCGAAACTCCCGGCCTTCATGCTACCTAACGCAGTGATTTTTTTACCAACCATTAATACTGCACTCGCATTACAAGTTTACAGTAACATTTGTAAAAACTACGCGAACAGTAATATTCTGAGGCGTTCAACTTGACACCAGCTCGCCTGCCAGTCCTCGCAATCAATAGTTAACTCTCTACCCGAGCCATCAATAAATCACTTGCAATACCAGATTCACTGTACAAGTTAACAAACTAGAATTACTGCCGCGAATACTATTCATCGCTGCCGCAGTTCCCAACTACGCGAACTGTATTATTACGCGACGTCTGCCGACTGTCTCTCTGACCTCGCGGTCAATACTTCTCACTGACCCGCGATCACTACTTGACTCACTGTACAAGTTAACAAACTTACAATACTGCCACGAATACTACTCATCGCTACTGTAGTTTCAAACTATACAAACGGTAATATTCCGAGTCTTTCAACTAAATTGCGGAGTGTCTGCCCGGCCTCGCGGTCAATACTTCTCAATACTTCTCACCAGCGCGCCATCAATACTTCTCTCCTACCTTCAGCACACAGCTGAATCGCCACCTCTACGCGCATGCGTGGGTGCACCTTCCCCTCTCCGCTAAACCAGGGCTAGCGACGCGAGCACCTAATGTGCACACATGCACAACATAAACGTAATATACATAGCCATAACAAAGACATTACTTAAGCGCACTGCACAACATATGTGTTGCACAACCATAACTTATGGTTGTACATCGCAGTAGAATAGCAACTTAAAAACTCATCACGTTAGGAATGTAACCGAATATCGGATACATTTTTTATATTGAGATTGTGGTTGAAAAAAATGCCAATGTAATGCTGTAACTGCTTTGTAATAAGCATCACATATCACACAATACATCGCTAGGCTGTAGCAACTAAAATATGTTTACAAGTAAAATAAAAATTATTAATGTGCAAAAAGATATTATTTGATTTTATAGAATTGGTCGCCTAATACCGGATAGTAAGGGTTCTCATCATCGGATAGTATCCGATATTAAGGTCCATCGATATTTCAAGCTAACCATCTGCACAGTTCTCACAAATAGAGTTTTTCCAATCAATCACTTGTGCGCATTGATCGTGGCACCACTTAAAACACTTGGTGCATCTAACCCACTCTTCACCTTTTTTATCTTGGGAAAAGAAACCGTGACAATAAATACATTCAGCATCGTCATCTTTGTCATCATGACTACTTCCCTCGCCTCTGGTTTGCATTTGTCTTTGCCTTTACGGCAAAGGCTTGTCAAATTTTGGCTTCTTTGGGGTAGGAAGTCTTCTCGCGGATTCCTCAAGTTGTCTTTTATATGGCGAACTCGTGATCAGTGCCGCTTTGCCGATCCGTGTTCCTCTAGCTGTGCTGTTTGTTGCTTTCTTCAGCAGTGGTGGAGGGCTAATGTCAGTGGGATTCACGAACATGTTGGATGTAGATGCTGTAGAAGGGTTGACTAGTGTAGGACTAACAGGACCCTTTGATGTGCAAAGTGATGTGCACTCTTCATGAACTAAGTCAGAGATACCAATGTCTTGATTTGTATTATGTCTATTTTCGGTAGCCAATTCGCTGGAAACATCAATAGGAAAACCTGGGTCACGGAAAACGCCTGGATTAAACGGGCAGATGCCACATTTCCGGAAACCATTTACCGCATTCTCAATTGTCGCTGCACGGAGATAGGCGTTAACCATTAGCTCAGCTACCTGATAAGCAGTAACAACCCTGAATGGATGGTTCTTGAGCCATGTCTCAATTTCTTTGGCATAGTATGTCTTAAACGGACTCATGAAGGAAACATCCAGTGGTTGGAGTTTGTGGGTAGAGTGCGGCGGTAAACAAACTATGTGTACTCCATGTTTCCTTCCTATTTCGATAACATCTATGTTTCTGGTATGCGAATAATGTCCGTCCAACACCAATACGACAGGATCATCTGGTGTCGGCTTTACATGGTCAACAAAATGAATCATTCCCTGAGTGAAAAGTTCTTGCTGAATCCAGCCGGAAGGATGGCACATAGCAATGGTATCGGGTGGAGCATCCTGTAGAAGCTCTGCCTTCATGTTCATATGCGGAAACACAACCATCGGTGGTATATATCGGCCTGATGCACTCAAACACGTCACAAGGGTAGTTAGAGCACCTCTTTCAGCTGAAGAAAGGCTGGTTACTTGTTTCTTATTTTTCAGACCGATAACTTTCGAACATTTATGCTGGACTAAAGTAAAGCCAGTTTCATCTACATTAAATATTTTGGATGGGGAATAGTTAAACTAGTTGTAAAGATTTATCAAGAAGTGCGTAAACTCGTCGACTTTCTCTTTACAGAAACCCTCTGCTCTGGCTGCAGATATAGCTTGAGGTTTACGCAGTGAGAGTGATGGATGACGACGTAAAAAGCTCTACAACCACTTCATAACTGCTGCTCCCTTGTCTTCTGAGAAATGGTGTTTCAGGTTGTTTCTGACTGCTAACTGGAAAGCTAGTCTTCGAATGTCGGTGGTTCGCAACCCATAAAACCTTTCTTCTATGACCTTGCAATAGTCGGCTAATTGAGACTCTAGTTCATCTGGTAGCACACACTTTCGGCCTAACTTTGTAGAGCACAACACAGTAGCATCTTTAACAGTCTTATGGTTGACATAAATTTCTAGGGTGGATCTAGGAACGCCGAAGGTCTTAGAGACTTTCAAAAAGCCCATTTCTTTACTACGCACGGCTTCCACTGCTTTCATCATTAATGCTGATTCCAACAGTTTTTTCTTGCTGGCTTCGAGAAAGTTGGTGCCATCTGCAACAGTCAATATCTACACAATTTTATCTTGTGTGCCCTCTCTTATACAAAACTTTAAACTTGATTTTTAGTCGTGTTGTACAACACAAGATTATTTGTAGTGTCAAGAAAATTAACTATATTGTTTTACATTATGTGCACGAAACATAGTGTTCTTAATATCAGATACCAGCCATAATATCGGATATCTGGTATTAGGTGCTGCCATGTATCCGATAATAAGACGTTTCGTGCCATCGTGTTAGGTTAACATAATACTGTCACACGTTCATCATTCGTGCAGTCTTTTTTTTTCACATCAAACTACACAACATGCAGTTTTGTTTACTACACAAATAATTCGTTTATGTACTCACCTTCTGTACTATATATCCTTTTGAAATAACGTTGACAAACACTTTTGCAACAAGAAATCACAGAACTAACTCTCAAACGAACAATATGGCCGCTATATGCGTCGCGCTTGCACACGGCACTATCGACACAGATAGGAAACAGTTCTATATTCTCACGCTAGGTTGTAGCACTTACACGATCTGTAACCTCGCTATCCGATATTGTGCGCCTATCCGATATTCGGTTACTTTCCTCAAAGACCTATTTCATTAATTCTCAACGTTATTTGAGCATCTATGTTTTCGAATGGGATAAGCGCCATTTTCTGGGAAAATAAGATATTAGTTGAATGATTTATTAAGTTTTGGCTGGAAAGCCGGGACAGAGGTGCCAAGAAGGTGCTGAGGTGCCCCCGCCACCATGAAACCCGAAACCTCACCGCCATCTTAGATTTGACCTTGAACTTCAACTCAAGGTCTCAAATATCAAAACATTTCAAAATATTTTTAAAAATCCATAAAAAATTTCGAACATTCCAGAAAAGTTAACAAAGATTTCGAAAAAAAAATTTTATTACCTCATATTGTTCATCATCTGTTCCAATCTCTTTAACCCTCTGCTTCCCGACAGTCATTAGTTTAAATCACACGGTAGCCACAATATTGTTATTACACTTCAAGTACCCTCGTCAAACTTCGGTTCAACCTTCGGAAATCGTCGTCATGTTGCCTTCCGAGTTGTCTGCAAGGAGCGCTGCACTCTTTTGTACAAACGATTATTTAACTCTTGAGTCTCCCGCTAGCTAGCACTGTATGTAAGGTTCACAAGCCATGCAACCTAGGTAGAGATATCATCCTTATAATTGAAGACCTTGGTGCAAAACGGGGATAAGTTCAATTTTACCTAAAATCGTTGAATTGTTTGGCAATACAGTTTAAAAAAATACTGCATGCACTGGTGCAGAAAGGGGATAAATACCTTTGAAAATGCCTTAGCAGTAGGTTAATGATTGTTATTCCTGGCAACTTTTTCGTGCAAGAAAGGGATAAGTTTTGTAGGAATCCCCTTTTCGCAGCAAACATACTATGAAAACTTATATTCATATGTGTCTTATACATATGATGAGGCATCGGTCCTTGAGTAACATAGATGCGATTTTTTGCACTTTTATTTAAATGTATACTAAATATGAGCGTAGAATGATGTTATCTAGGAAAAATTAATAGGATAACCATTGTTATCGCTATGTTACTGTCTCTTTGAAAACAGTATCATTTCATTGCTGTAGGCAAGCTGTTATGAATATTAAAAAAATTATTTATATTTTTACACAAAAAATGTTGAGCTGTGTTCTACGATGGCAATACATTAAATGCGCACTCTATGAGTATATATGCTCAAAGGTGATTACTAAGTATAATCTCTATGGAGGAAAAGTAAACATATTTAGTTAACAAAGTAGCAGAAACAAGTGATGAGTGCACAGACCTTTAATAATTTGAAAGTTAATATATGCCGTCCAATGCGGAAAACAGTGACTTAGAACTAGATAAATGTGAAGGTAAACAGAGAGCTAAACAAAAAAGCGGAATGTAAAGAAATGGAAGAGAAATGTAGCAAAACCTTAACGTGCTCATGGTAATGCTTATGTGGGGCATAGAAGAAAAAAGAAACCGGGACGACAAACAGCTACAATCTGCAAGTTCAAGAATAACTACCTCGGCAGTCTGACTAACCAACAGAAACATACATTTTTGAAAGTATTTAGTAATAAAGGAGATCAAGAAAGACAATATTCGTACAAATGTGGATTGATTACAGTATTACCAGTAGCCTGGCGAAGAATAATATTTGGAAACAAGCCTCATCATTGCTTCAGCATAAAATACAAAGTCAGTAAAATATATTATCAAACCTTACTATGTAATCAATCACTTTAATAAACATGTGTACTTAAAATTGTGTGATTGTTCTGATTTTAGGTTATAAATGGCCCAAAGGAAATAGAGGTTTGCAAAATGGGATTCTGTTTAATATATGGCATTGATAAGAAGTGGAATGGATTGCAAAACATGTGTCAACATCTGCAACACCTCCAACAGATCGCCGATGGAAATATGATACCTGAGCAAATGTTATTCCCGAAAATATTGAAGAGCAAGTCGATACCCACATCAGAAGCTTTCCAAGAAGATCCTCACATTGCAGCAGAAGAGTAGCAGGTATTATTTGTCTCCATTACTAAATATATCGCAAATGTACCAAATGTATGTGGAAATGTAAGTAGCAGATGTAAATAATTTACCGACGCACTATGTTTTGACTACCAGCAAAATTTGAAAGGTGCCGTCCACAGACGATTTTACTGTCGGCAGGTGTACAACTTCTGCATCTATTCAGCGAAACAGAAAACCGCCCACTACTACATGTATGATGAGTGTACAGCGAAGAAAGGCTCAAATGAATTCATATCGTTTCTTAAACATTATTTTGATAATGTGCTAATCATATCGGTTAGGAAAGTCTATCTTTTTTTCAGGCAGCTGCTGTCCAAAGAATAGGAATAATGCATTATTCCAGTTCCTGTTTGCCTACACACAAACGGGAAGATTTGACGATATTGTGCACCGATTTCCAGAACCGTGCCACATCTTCCTCCCGTGTGACTGATGTTTTGCTCGTATTGAAACAAACATCAGAAAAACAGAGAGGGTATTTACACCTCAAGAGTACAAGAGTTTGGTGAAGGAAACGTCACCTAAGAAGTTCTTTGTCAATGACGTAGAACAAGATGACGTAAGAAATTTCGTCACAATTTCTAAGCCAATATTTCTGCAAAAAGCGAAGGGCACAACAAATTTACATACTGTAACACGTTTCCGTATTTTGTACTACTCTGGCTCATCACAAGTTCTGCAGTGCTGCAGTCACCAAAGTGAACTATACTATGGAGACTTTCATTTAATAAAGACTACACAACGTCTTTCACTTGGTGCTCCTCCTGCATATGTGACGAAATTACCACGTAAAGATGCGAATCTAAGGGACACAATGAAACTCGCAGAGAGGTATGTTCCGAAGTGTGACATGTGGTACTATAATAACATGACATCTGTGGCAGCGATAGATCCAGAAAGTGGTGCTTCTGGTTCAGATTATGACATTTCTCTTTGAGGCACATTACATTGTTCCAAAGCACATATTGAGGTGTAGTACTTTAACTTGTAACAATAACATTGTACTGTACAGCTTTATTTTCTGGTACTTTCTCTTAAATGTGAAGTATATTCAGTGTTATAAGTGTAGAAACAGTTTTCTTTCATTTGTTAATATAGTTAATTTAACATATTGTCATTAAATTGGGGATTTCATACTCATACATATTATTATTTTCATGTTTTGGAGCTTTTTTTTCACTAGCGACTGAAAGACAAAAATTATTCGTAAATGTGCTTGAGGATACACTTTTCCCTAACTTAATAATGTGCATATAAACAGTTAATGCACACATTGTGGCCCCAATTTTTCAATATGTTTTTGGCTCTCCTGCAAAATTACTGAAATGTGATTTATCCCCATATTGCACCAAGGTCTTGAATTATTAAAGTGTCTAATTCAAGAAATTCATTCACTCATAAAATCAATCAGAATTCGTATTATAAAAATTATAATTGTTCCTAATGCATTTATTTAAATACAACATTTGCTTACGTCCCAACAGATATAATTCTGATAAATTAGATATAATTACTTTTAAAAATAAAATAAAATATCATTTGTAGTTACAATAAAGGCAATATTTTCCTTAAAGGCCTTATGTATACCTGATCGATTTAAGATATTTTTAAACAATTTATGTCACATAATTTGTATACCTACATGCACAACAATTCAGTCCTCAAACATGGTGGACAGCACCCGACCCTAAATGTCGCCAGCATGGAACTAATATTGGTTTTGTGTAGACATGAAGGTTTACATAGGCTTCCCCTATTCTACATCTTCCACCTTCCCCCTCTTCACTTACACCAATCATTCTCGTACATGTCAAAACATGCCCAAGCTAAACCAGCTCCCGCCCATCTTCCATCATTAGCAGCACACAACCTTGAACTGACATATTGTCTTTCCCCTTCTCTCTTCATTAACACGCCCACAGTCACACTGACATTAATGTCAGAAACTGCCCAAGCAAAACCCAATCCCCTCCCCTCTCCTCACAGCTCATGACCTTGCTTCCCTTCTAGCTCCTCTCGTAAAATCTTCACTTTTGACAAGCTCTAAAATTGTTCTATTATGCACGTGATCATACCTGGGGTTGAGCACATGCTACCACTCTCTCAGCTCTAAAATTTTACTACATAAATAACCATCGTACATTTTTAGTTATATTTTATTTGTTTACATTTGTATATGTTGAAGTATTATATTTACCACATTTTCAGTGACAATTACATTGCAATAACACATAAGCTAAACAAATATATATCACAGTTTAGTTAATTTTTATTAATTTTATTTAGGAATTATGGTCTACAAACTAAAAGTAAAAAAATATCTAAAGAAATATTGTAATGTTTGTAAAATAATTCCAGTTGTAACCGTATTGTGAAGCCCGATCACTGATATTATCAACCAACATGTTTTCTTTTACTTACAACGAAAATCATGTATTTGTTCACTTGTCCGTTTAATGCTACCAAATGCGATCTTGAACACAAAGTCCTTGTTGTAGAAGCGACGCCTTTGATTTACTGACTTAGCTACAGATGAGAAAGTGCTAAGCGATGTTGTATATTTCGCTAACTTTGGCGAACAACTCATCGCCATGACAGAAGTGGTCGTCATCCCTTCGAAGTTGTCGTAAACTTTGCCGAAGTGATAGTAATCTCGGCCGAGGTGGCTGTCATCTCTGGCAATGTGGTTGTCATATCCCATCGAAATGGTCGCCAACAGCAGCAGACAGCTTGCCATCGGAGCGAAGATTGCAGTCATCTAGCCTCAGCGATTGCAGTTATCATATTGAAGAGGATTTCTGCATCTGAAACCCTCGAATTGTACCGAGTTGGGAAACTAGTGACCATTCATTTCGTTGTCTCAGAAACTTCTCCACCAAATACATATCATGAAACCTTGCAGGCCGGCTGTATTCGGTGTATAAACCACAATAAATTATTAGTTTGTACAACTGTTCTAGAAAGTAGGCCCTCTGTTTGGATTCGTGTACGTGCATCAGAATGAGTACTTCTGGGCTCTAGTTTGTAGTTTATTATTCTTCGAACACACCTCTTTGTTTGGAGATACGCACCGGATCACCAACTTTATATTTAGGATTGCAAGGGTTAATATTCTTCTTGTTTGGGTAGGCCCTACCTTGTATGCAGTAAGGAATTATCCTTCACATCTATAAGCTTCATACTCTACTCCTGATAGAGAGAACTGTAATATTATACTCACGAACAAGTTTAAGCAAAATGCCTACCAAATTTACCAAATTAAAGTTCCCTTATCTTTGATATAACACCTCAATTTACTACGTAGTCTTCTGTTAAGCCAAGCCAATACATGCTTTTAGATTGCTGTTAATAGAATAAATGTTTTTGTTATGCTTCATTTGATGCTTGAATGTAGCACTGTAGAACTCTTCTCCCAAATCACTTTGTAGGTTATTTGGGACATGACTCTCGTGTAAAATATCTTATATAGCATTCGTGACATCGGCTGCACTCTTAGATTTGACTGGCCTGGCCTAGGAGAATTCGCTATACACATCGATGACTGTCTACATGTATTTGAATCCCTTGTTTAGTCTTGCACATGGTATCATCTAGGTGATGTAAACGTGGAAAATATCGTCATACTCAATGCTGTGACTTTGTGGAATAGGTAGTTACGTCTCGCTGCTGCACACACGTCACATGCTATTTCCAGACAACTCGTTGTATATAACCTGCACAGAACTATCTCAAGACACTTAGTCTTCATTTAATTGTAACAATTTGGTAATACTTGTGATTACAGTTCCAAACGAATGCCATTGATCAATTCAACAGGGAATAGTTACAATTATATATAAATATTTAAAATCAGATTTTATACAGAACTCAGCCACATGATTAGTATTTAGGGAAAATTATATTACAAAAGCAGTAACTCTCTGATTATGATAGAATTGTGGTATTTACCTGCTTCCTTAAGTTCCTCAAATATTAAAATTATTATATCAGTGTCTGGCAAATTCCAACTCTTTTTAAAGCAACCACATTTTTCAGTCTCTCAACAAGTTTTCTTGAGATGGACCTAGAAAATTAAGTCGAAGTTCTAGCTGTCTTCCAGCTTCTTTAGACCTTAATCAGTCTTCACTGCTAGTTTACTGAAGAGGTCTGCAAGAATGTTGATATTTTTTGTGATCTTCGTTCTAATGACATAGGCACAACTAGAATGAACTTTTGGGGAGGGCACAATTTTGTGAATACAGTTGTATTCATGCTACACCTACCTGTACTTAGTTACATAGTCAAAATTTGTGAATTTTAGACATGGAAAGATAGCTACCCTGGGAATATTATAAAGGATCACCAACTACATCTTCAAGGGAGGGGGGGGGTCCGGGGGACCTCCCCCGGGAATATTTCGGATTTCAAAGTTTAAAATAGTGATATTTTAGCAGTTTTCATAGTTGAACATTGAATATTCTACAGGTAACAATATCACTAATTATTTAATATTATATTAATTGTAATTTTTAAGACCTCAGTTGGTTTTTTTTTTGGGAGGGGGGCTGCCCTAATGCCCTACTCCTTTAGTTGTGCCTATGTCTTATGAACACCACTTCCAGGACTATTGTAAGCACAGGCAATTTATATACTCCTGCAGATCAGCTTCCTTTTAATCTTAATGTTTATTGCGAAACAATAAAATATACATTCCGAGGGTCCCAGCAGTCGCATAGTCATCGACTTGGAGTGCAGTGCCATGAAGGAACCTATAATTTTGGCACCTAGGAGTAACATATATTCTCATCTATATGCACGATATGTTGTGTCATTATAGCATCATGTATATATTCTCAGGCACTGATGAACTAGTTAATATGGTTCGAGTGCCATAATTTGTGATTTTTTATTGTGAACAGTTCCGAAATCTAGTTCTTCATCATGGTCGACAATTGCTTCCTCATCTTGTTTATGTTGCTTTATAATTCCATCTTCGACATAGGTCTTCGTATTACAATCTTTGACTGCAGTATTGACGATTATTGGAGTATCTTTTTGGTTTCCTAGTACATAAAATCTGCTGATGATTAGCTTAACAATTTCTTCGTGTCTATTTTCTCTCGCAAATGTCTTTTCCTTTCATAATGTTTATACTTCGAACAAATAGAGTGGATTACATTGTGTAAGTCACTTGCCATGTCTGACATTATATTAAAAAAACAACGCCTGCAGCTAACTCTGCGCATATTATTGAAATAGTCTTTCGTGTCTTTTTGAGTCAGCATATTAATCCATCCAATATAACCTTATTTTTTCTACATTAGTCTTCATAGTCAGTCTAGCAATTGAGTTATTTACTATATGTGTAATATAACTCTCTTGTTCTTTGAAATTTTTACTATTTTGCAATGACACAACTTTGAGTCTATTGATGATCACCGTTGTACTCCTCTAAAATGTTAGTCCATTTACACCAAATCGTGAACAGTCTCAATTTTCACATTTTCAATCTTCACTTCAAACTGTGTAATGAAGTTTCGAATAAGTTTATTCTTTTCCTCCAGCAACATATACAGCATGGTCCAAAATTAATGTACCAAACTCCGGGATGGTATTTTTTATGTTAAATAAAGTGGGGTCACATTGACCGGTACTATTGTGCGTTGAATACTAAGGGAGCTACGCGACGTTTAAAACAAAATTTTGAAATACATGTTTTGAAAAATATGAGAAAGTATAAGAGATAAAGCCACCAAAATTTGCTTAGCGCTGTAAGAATTGGAGTAAATTATACATTAATCTGTGAAAACGTGGTTGATGCAACATTTACCATCACTGCTTATTTAGGGGAACTTACCTCTTGTGTTAATTCAATCCGGTAAACTATCTAATCAAAATACGAAGGCGCAGAATAACCCCGCTGAGGTAGGCAATACAGCGGTTTTTAGAGCCATGATATTTGCAGCGTTTGATGATTAAATTGAGTACAGCAGCAGCAGGAACAGCCATATCTGGGTCCACCACAATCCCCACCACATGCACCCTATGGGCAACCAAGTGCACTACAGTGTCAACACGTGGGCTGGCATTGTCAACAATCATTAGTTGGGACTTTATTTGCTACCTGACTGCCTCAATTGAGTCATTTACATAACATTCCTGCAGAATGTATTAACGGAATTGTTGGAGGAAGTACCATTTGCCGCACCATGCATTTTTTCAGCATATTGGGTTTACCAATACATTTTTCTGCTGCCGTATGCCACTATCTTTACACCACGTTTGCAGGTTGCTGGATAGGCAGAAGAGGACCCATCCATTGACACAGACTCCATTGGATGTTTTTATTATTGTGTCATGCCAACTCCCTGATTTACGATACGACTGTGACTAGCCAGGAACATCTCGTGTGATAGCTGCATTTGAATGTGTATGTGCCATACCAAACATTTCTGCACGAGTATAGGCCAACCTGATCCGCTGTTGCCAGCTGTGTGTTGAAGTGGGGCGACGGCAATTCGAACACTCATTGTAAACACGTATTGATGTTAATAAATACGTATATAGTACATGTAAATCCATTGCTCCTATTTGTGCTCTGTTCCTTGTCCTGTACACGTGATCCCTCTTAATGTAACCGTTAAAGCAGTGGTTGGTGTCGGCAGTTACTGCTAGTCAGCGTGCTTTCTAAGCATTTATTTTTTCAACTTGCATTTTGTCACTGCTCCATTTCCACCACATTTCGACATGATAAGCTCTCAAGAAATTGCTGTTAAGAGGCTTATGTAACGAATGTAAGTTCCCATGTGTGAGGCCAAAAACCGGTGGGTGATCAGACTGACTTACGTACACATAATGTACTGATAAGTACGCAGTATTTTTTTCTAGTATTAACTTTTCTGTGGCACTTCTGAGTCGTGACTACACTTTTATGTGTAGGTAGTGTCAAATACCTCTCCATTTCGGTTTTTGTAGGCTATTTGCATGTTTTTGTGACTGATTTCTGAATGAAAGTGATACTTTACAAAAGAATGCTGTTGTTAACTTCTTTGTGATGCCCCTAAATCATGATTCTAATAAGAATTTTATGTTTAAACGTTATTTCAATTGTGTGTAATTTTTGTAGGTACACGGGATGAGAATATCTTTAGCAGTTTCAAGTAAAAAAAAGAAATAACTTCGCACCCTACAAACATCGTTCATAAAACACTTGAATAGCCCATTTCCAAAACCACTATGCCCAAAAATAAAAAAATAAAAAAATTGGGATGACATCACCATCTATTCATGGAGGTTCAAATCCTCATTCTGACAAGGAAATATTGTGTCGAAACTCACATTCTCCATGTGTAAATAATGACAGAAATATGACAACAATTCCAAAAACTTCTTTGTCCTCTGGAGTCCATTTCCATACACGACTTTGTTCAAAATAAAATTGTGTTTCCAAACAACACTTGATCCAATACAACACAATATCTAATCAGCACAGAGTATTCCAAAACTCTCACTGTCCATTATCATGCACCAGAATACACAGTTATGGCAGTAATTTGTGTTGCAGCAGGATACGGATTTCGAAACACAATTTAATAGACCATTCTGGAACTAAGATGATGGGAAGAGAGATATGGCCTCCCTTGATGTTAAGTGTCAGTATTAAAGTCAGAAGCAGCGTTACCTAGAAGGCAACTAGTAACTACATGAATAATCAGTGCTACGTAGAAGACAACTATAACTAATAAAACAGTAAGGCTGAAGGTAGATCATATAAGGGTAGCTAGGAAATAATGACGGATAGAAACAAAATTGGTGGTTAAACCATATGAGAATAATTGCGACAAAATATGTCAACGAGAGCAGGCGAGCCTGTGCCTAGGCTCCTGCAAATAAATCAACTATGCTATGCTACGCTTACGAAATAAGTTATCAACAAAATTAATTATTCTTGATTATCCATATCAGATAACCATATCGATGATGCATCATATTTTGTCAGCTAGAGATGATAGAGCCAACAACCAACAGACTGTCGTCCAGAAAGCCAGAAGGGTAGAGTATTTACAATTTTAGTTTATGATAATTTGGACCACAGTCCATAAGTGAAACCTTTGAGGACTCTTTTCATGGATCTTGTAACTCAATAATTTAACTTCCTAAGGTTATTTTAAACATTGATGCGAGAGGTTAGGGTGCATTCTCTTATATGTCTGATCATATGGTTAATTTCTGACTTTCTTGTTTCAATTACGGTTGTTGAGCTATATGACTGTAATCCAAGAAGCCCATGACACGTCAAAGATTAATGTTGAGCCTATAAATGTTCTGTCATCATCGCAATATTAATTTCGGACTACTAACTGAAAACTGGCTGCTAAACCACATACGTTGAGATATTTCTACATGGTACTCTACGTCTTTCGACTTTTTATCGGTAGCACTTTATTATTTTACATTATCTCTTCTTACCACAATTACATGAAGAATTTTGGTTCTGGCTAATATTTCACTAAATATTTCTTAATTATAACCAAAAGTTTAAAACCACTGCGATAGTCAAAATATTTTGTCTCCCTACTATTCTTTGACTAATTAATTGGCACAAATAGATACTCAGATGTTATTAAAAACACTGTTCATAGTAATCGTTTTCATTTTAACTCTTGCATAATTTAGTTTACGCCCTCAGATAGTAAAACCCGCCCACGTTATTTGTCATTGGAATGTTTTCTACTGCTTACAATCATATAACACGTTTTACAAGAATATTTAATAGACTAGAGGTTGCATACCATGGTTGAGGGCTGAAGAAGAAGGTGATTGTACAGATGACCCTACGTAAGTAGCATTTGACACTGAATTATTTGGTTACGGCGATTAAATCGATGACAGGTATGTGGATAGTTACAGAAAAGTAGAGTACTATCAAAACAGAAATTCATTATATTTAATGAAGACTGGGTTCTTAAGATTTACTTTCACATATTTTACGACTGAAATTGATTTAGTAACAATTTATAACATAAACTCGGGTATGTATAAAGTTAAACCATAATAATACATGTTTTCTTATAAATAAAAAACTAAACATTTTTGTAAAGATAAGGGATTAGATTTTAAATATAGTTTCTAATAAGCGACAAAGAAAATTACTTAGTGCAACAATTACAATATATTTAAGCATCAATTATAATGCATGTAGAACTATACATATCCCTGCAATCACAGAAAGTACTACCCGGAAGCGGGCCGCTAGAGGCATTCCGGAATTCCAGATGCCGGTCTGATATCTTTTGCCGGTAACAAGCCGATGTCTTTTGGACCAGCGGCTGACAGTCCCCCGTCAAGCCATAAATACACTAGACAGCTAACGGTAAGATATCAAGTAGATGTCTTGCCATTAGCAAAGAATATGGGGGTTCGGTGTCATAAAATCAGCAGACCGGTGGTGGCTGAGTATCGGAAAAAACACCGGGCCGTTGATGGCTGAGTGTCGGAAAAAACACCGGGCCATTGACGGCTGAGTGTCAGAATAAGACACGGGGCCAGTGATGGCTAGGTGTCAAAACTTGAGGTCAGGAGATGGCCTAATATCGACATAAATGTATTTCCTAAAAGTTTCAAATGCATGTTAAAAATTTTTTGTTTTAGTGTTTCGTCCATGTCACCATGTACCTGATGTAATTATATAGCATTAAATTTGGATGTTGCACGAATGGAATGTGCTGAGATCGAACCAGCAATCTCCTTACATCGTGCTAACCACTACACCACACCACCTTGTTGGAATTTACACATGAAACATATTAACAAGTAACTGTTCCTGGCATACAGCTGATTTAAGGATGAGTTTGCAGACAGGTAGTGTATACTGGGTTTGCTTATTGTTTATTAGAAGTCTACTTAACACTTAATCATTGAACTAGTCCCATGTGTCAGTAATACTCTAGTAAATTAATCATTTATGCAATAATAACTTATCTTTATACACAAGCTGTTAACCATCAAAATGCAAATAGCTTATCAGTGTTCGTTCAATATTTCTAAAGTCTCAATAAAGTTTCCTTAAAAATACCACAGGTCAGTATCATCCCCGCGACATACAACCACAGTCTGAAAAAGTACGCAGTGCCATTAACAGCCTGATCTCTTATTGCCTATATTTTTATACGTCCTTAAAAACACAGCGGGCTGGAATATTTTTCAAGATAGAGCGAAAATAGTACACTGCACCGTTAGCAGCACGGTATCTTCTAGCCAACATCTTTTAAGAGTCTTTAAAAAGACAGCAGGCAATTATCTTTTTAGCTACAGATAAGTACTATTCAGAAAAGGATACCAGTATGTTACTGACCCGGTATCTTTTTGCCAATATTGTTTAACGGTCCTTAAAAAACAGCAGGCTGGTACATTTTTTCGCGACACATCTGCTGTCTAGAAAAGCACACAGCTTATTTTAACTGTTTGGGATCTTCTTGTCAATATCTTTTCAGTGTTCTTAAAAACACAGCAGATTGACATATTAAGTATCGTTACAGATATATGATGTCTGAAAAAAGACACTGCACAGTTAACAACCAGGCCTTCTCTTGCAAATATATTTTAGTTGACCTTAAAATATAGCAGGCTATTACCTTATTCGTGACATTTTCTCACTGTCTGAAAAAGGTCACTGAGCCATCAATGGCCCAGCATTTTCTTGCTCATGTCAAGACAGCGGGCCGGTGTCTCTTTGTGACAGATGGCTGCTATCTGTAAAAAATGACTGCACCATTAACGGTCCGGAGTATTTTTATCGATTTCTTTTTAAGTGTCTCGAAAAGGATAGCGAGTGGACATTTTTTTCGTGACAGCTAATGTTTATCTATAATATACATCTTACCGTTAACTGCCTACTGTCTTTTATCATGCTGTAGACACTTGAGTACAGTTTGCACGACGGGCGGACATCTTGCAGACAGTTAACCATTACTTTGTGTTTGCTGGGAAGACATCTAGTTGTTGTATTTTCAAATTACAGTATATTTGTGGAGTGGAAAAGCTAAAGGAGCTAAGTGACAAAAAGACCAAATTGAATTTCTTACATCAAATTGAACAAGGTGTCGATGTCAATCAATATAATACTGAAAAATTAAGTCTCAATAAATTTCGTGAGAGATTTTGTGAGGACTTAAAGATCGCCGTCCCCATATGTCCACAGGCTCTTTCAGTGCTGTTTTTTTTTTTTTTTGCCTTTTATGTGAAAACATAATTTTGGCACTTAGCTCCTTTAGCTTTTCCACTCTACATTTGTGTCTGGGAAAAGACGTCATGCCGGTAATGTATATTTTTGGCGATAGTTTGGTGACTGTTATAAAAAGGAAATCCACTGGTTGTCTTTTAAATGACAGCTTACCTGTGTCTGGACAAAGACATCTTGTTTGTATCGGGCCGGTATCTTTTTTGCGATAGTGGTTTACATGTCGTACAAAAGACAGTGGGCCACTATCTAACGACAGCTAATATGTGTCTGGAAAAAGATATACTGCCGGTAACGGGCCGGTATCTTTTTGTTAGTATTTGTTGAGTGTCGTAAAAAAGTTATCTGACCAGTGTCTTTTTTATGACAGATTGCAAGTGTCTGGAAAAGGAATCATGCCGGCAATGTGTGGATATCTTTTTGGAGATTGTTTGTTCAGTGTCAGAAAAATACAGTAGGCCGCTGTCTGTTAAAAGACAGCTAACTGGTGTCTGGAAAAAGAAATCCCACCGATAAATGGCCGATGCCTTTTGATACAAATTCGGCTGAGTGCAGGCGGGTGTCTTTTTAGTGACTTCTGTCTGGAAAATTACAAGAAGCTGGTGTTGGCCCGCTGTCTTGTTGTGTTCTCCAGACACTGGAGGACAGTTCAGACAGCGGGCAGACATCTTGCCGACAGTTTGTGTTTGCTGGGATATGTTTGGTACTATTTATTCTAAATTATTTAGTTACGAATATAATGTAAATATTCACTATTATTAACAGAGTAGAAAGATCAGTTAACTGAAATATTTGTGGTTTCCAAGAATTTTAACAGTTTGCGTTAACCCATTAAAGCCCGTAATTTAAAAATTCTGTTATTTATATGAAATTCATTTCACATATGCATTTTATCATAACAAACACTAAAATATTATTACATATTATGTTTCTAACTTTTTCATCTGCTTTTTGGTTTGGCAACTTAAGTTGCCACTGGGCCTATACATAGTCGGAAATATAATTTTTATATTTATTGTACATTCTCATTTACTTTTACTTGTAAAGAAAGTAAAAGATGTATATTTTGATGGCTTGCAAAATTTTCTAAAGATTGTCCCCAACAATACAAAACACAATGACACACAAATTTACAAACATGATACTAGAATATGTTTTCACGTATAGTGATGCCGACTACTTTGTTCAGAGAGCTTTAATGCGTGAAATGTTTTGAAGCATTCATCAGGGTGAAGTGACATATTACATTTCTTGCACACAATGCTCGTCCTCCTCGTACATACTTCGCAACGCCGATATTTTGAGTCACCTTTTACGATTATGTGATGAATACGGTCGGTGCAGATTTCTTCAAGAACATGTGAGAATGCCAGAGATGGACGAACCCCTGGAGATACTTCAGGTTTTCCATACGTTTTCAGAATGTTTGTTGCACACTGACGACGGAATTATAACAATGGTATATCGAAGCCTATTCTTCCATAAAGCAGCCAGCCCTGGACACAACAGACGTCCACAGACCATGTAAAGAATTTCCACCATCTCTTTTTCGATCTGATGCCACAGCGATAAGTAGAAACAAATTGATCACATAAGTCCACCCCACTCATATTGCTGTTATATTTAGCAATTGGACCTGGAACTTCAACATTCACAATCTTCTTCTCTGTGCGGGAGTAGCCAGATGACTTTTTCTTCGGTTCAATTTCATCGCAGTAAGTGAGAACAGTAACAATATTATTATCAGTCCATGCTGCTAGGAGATCACCACATGAAGAGACGGCCATGTTTCTCCTCTTCCTTTATCTGAAAGTTTTCTTGTCTGGTAGCTTCATTGCAGCTGCACACCTGTTCTCTCTCAGCGTCCCTGTAGCCCCTATGCCATCGGATTTGAGTTTTCTTATAAATGCGACAGAGGTGAACAAGTTGTCAAAATACAGCCGTGTTCCCTTTTTTAGCTGCAAGTTTTCTACAAGGTCCATAACAACATCATATCCTTGTCCATTCCCTGTGTTTGGAAGCCTTGTAGACGAACCGCAGTGTGGTTCAACATGAAAAATTAAACCGGATGGGTCAACAGCTACCCACTTTTTGAACCAAAATCTAATTGGTTTTCCCCTAGTAAATTGTTTTGCACTGTGATCTACAAAATATGGTATCATACTTTCATCTATACAAACTGAATCGCCTATGGAAATTTTTTGAAGACAGAGTTCAAATTATCAAATAGTGGGCGAACTTTGTACATACGGTCCGTACCATCCATTGCTGCATTATCAGCAATGTGCAGATATCGTAGAATTTCGTCAAAACGATTGCGGCTCATAGCATATGCAACAAGGGGACATGAACATCTGATTGACTTCGCCAGTACAGTCTTTTGTGCGGAAGAGAATAGTAGCCAGATAATAGCATTATGCCTATAACTGTAAAAATTTAGTTTGATATAACATTTATAGGTTATGAAAGAGATGCTAATCTGCATTGCGATTAGTTTCATCTACTATGAGAGAGACAAAATCCTGAGTGAAAAGAACTCTTGAATGCATCAACAAGGCACTTTACATTTCGGTAAAGAAAATCTTCAGGACTAGGATGAAATTCAACAGGTCGTTCAGGAAGTTTACTTGAAAATAACTGTCCATGTGGTAACCACTGTACTACTTCGCGAAGGCACTAGCGCTTTGGAGGTGAAACCATTCCTGCAGTAGGCATCCCTGAGGAAGTACTTGGTATAGAATCTCCCACATCATGTTCAATCAAATTTTATCAGCAGTGTTAGAATATCGTATCAGTAACTGGCTCCGCAATACTCGACTAGGTAGTCTATCCAGATTTCCTTTTGCTTCCCCATTATATTTATATGAATCTTCATCACTGTCTGCACCAGGTGACTCATCAGGCGAAGAAACGGCTACACTGGCTGAAATTTCCTCTTCATCATCTTCCTCGAGGGCTGCCAGAATTTCGTGAAGGAGCAGACCTTTTCCATCTCTGCCTCTAACAAATCTGCAAAATTGCATTGACATTATTACATTTTAGAAATGTGGGTACTGACATAATAAAATGTAGCCATTTATCACAAAAACATTTCATATTGAACGACATATAGAAATCAACCTTGCATAAATGTACAACGCTTTTAGTTATTGTTGTCAGTAAAAAAATTAAGTAAAATACTTGCTGGCACAGCCAGTTGAAAAGGTAAATTTAGCAGTGATAGCAACTTTTTCCTTCACAGCAGACAGCAATGCTTAGAATCTTGAATATATGCATGCATTTTTTAGCATCAACCAAAACTCAAAATGTATTTTACTTTGAAATGTTAGGAGGGAGCACAATGTTGCATTTGAGGTTACAAATTATATACTTGAACCTAATTGCTATAGTTTATAATTTTCAATCATGTTCCTTTCAATAACGATGCACGGATTCATTTTTACTGGGATGTAAATAGTTAGTGCTGTAGTTTCCTTCAATATTTAATTACACAACGCACATGCCTTCAAATTGTTTCTGTTTTAGAAGCTGTGTTGTATGCTCAATAGGTTGCCACATATAAATATATTTTTTTTGTTCCACAAAATCTAATCAAAAGCAGAGAGATAAGTTAGTAAGCATATTATAAATACTGTTCTGAAAACAGATTTGTTAAAAGAATCAAGGTACATAATAGCATTGCCAAAAACCATCCTAAGATCAAGTAACATATTATTATACCAAAATCAATATTGTTACTTCTCAATGGCAACTTTAGATGCCAACATAATTTGAGAAGCAGAAACAGTGTATAATTAAAGACAGTCAGCTTGGAACAAACAATTAAAAACATGTCAGGAAGTAATATTTATATGAGAATTTTATGTCAATAAAAGTGTAAACAAACTAACTTACCTTGAAGTTGACCATGTTGTGTTGGTGTAATCCATACATGCGCAGTATCTGAAGACAACCTCACTCCAAACAAGACCGTAGGCAACTGAGATTAGCCAAAGATACTATGTTGCGGGCAGACTTTCAAAATGTTGCCAAGCCATAGGGAACACAACTTTTACGGAGAGACTACAAAAAATATTTCTACATAATTTTTTGTGCAAATTTCGTGTACTATGATTTTAACCGATAAAATTAAGAAAATTGAAATTGTGCAGTACATAGTTAATTTATTTGTGTATATCAACTCAACAGTAAGCTCAGAAAAAAATTAATAAAATATTTGCTCAGGTCAAAATGATTGATCAGAGCTGGAAATTGAAAAATTAATGGAATAATTCACTACATGTGCTCGTTATTGAAGAAAATAGAAATGCGATACACTATTTTGAAAATAATAAAACTACATTCCTTCGAACGATTACCGTGAGCGGGAGTGAATTTGTACACGCAGGCTTACTTTACGACACTGCTATGCTATTTTTATTACATAACTGTCAACTGTGAGTAAATATTCATTAATGTCATACGTGTATTTATTATTCAGTTATTGAAGCAAGTAAAGTCCTTTTTTAGGGCTACCATGTATGCTAACAGTTACATTTGTAATTTCCCAAAGTCACCCCACATGTCCAAAGTCACCCGCGCTTACGGTAATCGTTCGAAGGTAATTTTAAAACTGTAGTTATTATTTTAATACATTAAGATAATACTTACGCTACTCATTGCACTTATTGAAACATGGTTTATGTTAACCTGTTACGATTTCCTATGTAGATATAATGATAACATATTCGCATTCTCTCTGTATGTTATATTTGATAATGCATGTAAAGATATAATATTGTAAACACGATAATTAGAAGCATATTACTAAATTTGAATCAAATCGAAATCCGACAGCTTGAATCAGTGGTTAGTGCTCTTAACATATGGAGCTGGGGTCTCGGATTCGATTCTCGGCCGGAAAGGTAAATTTATAGTAACCTCCACGCGACACCTTTGCTTATCATTTGCTGCTGAAACCTGTAAAACATTAAATTTACAACCGACGAAGACAATACGGTTGATTGTATAGAAAAGAACTGGTGTTAGTTATGCAAAAATATAATATTGATAATTTTTATTTAATTTTCAAATTTATTTACAAAAATCCTTCTAATTGAAAGTCCAGTCAAACTACAACATAACAGACAGATGTATATGGAAAACAAACGAAAAGAAAGAAACATTGAATGTAAAATTAAATGAAATTGGACCAACAATAGTTGACAACTTACAATTAATTATAAGTACACAACAGACGGCCACAACAGTCATAAAGGAAATTCCGAGTTGGGAATTCGGTAAGATTGCTACAAAACACCAACAAAACAAACAGACCGAAAAAACACTAAGGCCGGTATACCTAAACGTGTTTAAAAGGATTTAGGTACAGCGTATGTCATGCCTATGCCCTATCGGTATTCCTAAACGTTTCACGGCCTGCCAAAACCGCAGATAAGACAGGGCCATACCCTAAATTTAGGCCTTGGTGTTCGGAGATTCAGTCCTGTCCCAACGAGTACACCGTACATTACCGCTTGCCTGCCGAAAATAGTATTTAATAAAACGGGAATCAACAAACACAAGAAAATTGTACATATAATAAAACTTAACGTTGGCGAGAATGTTAAGTGATGACAAGCTACAAGCGTTTCAGAAACTTTTAAGACAATTAATAATCAAGAAAATTATGATTTTGTAGACAGTTTGCCATACATAGGCTTTAGTATAACATTTTCTTGTACTCAAATGATACA
This sequence comes from Medauroidea extradentata, assembly GCA_003012365.1. Taxonomy (NCBI): domain Eukaryota; kingdom Metazoa; phylum Arthropoda; class Insecta; order Phasmatodea; family Phasmatidae; genus Medauroidea; species Medauroidea extradentata. The sequence goes on from PNEQ01009288.1 coordinate 49,844, forward strand.
AGCGCAGTTGGCTCAGGTGGCTGCCGACCCTTTATGGTTCAGTTGGTTGAGCGGCCGACTTTGGTGCCAGAGGTTCTGGGTTAGATTCTCAAGTATGGCTGGGTGTTAAATTTGTGTTTGTCCGTTTGAGTCATTTCACTCGTAAGAGTCAATAAAACTGTCACAACTGGTGAATTGTATAATAACAAAGCTGTAAAGGGGGATTATTTGGCTCGTTGGCGATGTTGAGGCCTCGCCAAGGAGCCTAACATTTTTATAAAAACTTTTAAAAAAGGGGCAAGGTGCGCGGTCAGTAAAAAATTTTTCGGGTTCGAATTCCGGCTGGTCCAAAGTTTTTTAACGGTTTTTATATTACGCAGATTATTATTAGTAGTAGTACGGTTACTTTAATTTTAGGAAGTATCGTTTCTACGCATTAAAATAACATGATATTCGACCGTTAAAGATGTTATAATCAACTACTGGTAAAGAGTATACACTTATTGATTATCGCTGTAAATAACATACAGTACACATATAAAAATAATTTTTTTAGTGGTTTACGTTCTGTGAGAAATTTCTTTCTTTTTTGTGCTAACCTTTAAATAAGAAATATTGTGCCTAGAACAACAAAAATTTGTTGGCACATTCAGGTACACATATTTTATTTGGTGTTTTTTTTAGATATTAAATGCTTTTCATCTTGATGCGTGTAAAATAACAATAGTGCAGTGTAAACCTTATTAATGTAGGCATTCTAATTCATCCACATTGTCCTATTCACGCAAAAATTTCGTAATTAATAAATATTTTGCATCACAAAAAACTTGTTTCTTTCGGAACTACTAAACATGTCTGTGATATATTTACTATAAACATTTTGTAAAATAAAATCACATTTGAGAGGTTGACAGGGAATATAAACTTAAACGGCTCGCGCGCTGTATCAATGATATTCTGAACCCATCGATAATTGTCAAAAACTAATATTTATTTCATATATTTCAAAAACAAAAGTTAGGCAAATGAGCTTTACGTATCGTCGACACCTGGGTTATTAGAGTCTGTTTCAAAATGAAATAACTGGATACAAACGAAGTTTCGACTGAAGCATGAATTTCACCTTGCTAGTGAGATGAGTAGTATAATTTAGCCGATTCTGGCACAAGGGAATGGGGGATCGGAGCGTAGGAGCCACTGATGACGTCACCATCGTCATCTTGGTAGATGTCACCATCGCCATCTTGGATGACGTCACCATCGCCATCTAGGATGACGTCACCATCGCCATCTTGGATGATGTCACCATCGCCATCTTGGATGATGTCACCATCGCCATCTTGAATGATGTCACTGCCGCCATATTTAATGATGTCATCACTGCCATCTTTGATAATGTCACCACCGCCATATTAGATTACATCACTTTCAGAATTTTCTAAAAATTCCAAAATTTTCCAAAATTCAAAAATTTCAAAAGATTTAAAAAATTAAAAATCAATGCATTTTATGACTGCCATCTTGTTTCCAGCATCCAACTTGTCTGCGATACCTGTTATCAATTGTTTTATCTAAATTAAGGCAACATTCTTGAAGGGGTTTCCTCCGAGTCGTCCGAAAATTTTTCTTGTTCATATTCCTACCGACCCTCACTCATACCTCATAATGTAAAAACATATTTCTAGTAAAAAATAAGTTAAGTAATTCACTAAACCACAGCTGAAAGAGCTGCGCCTCCCCTTCCCCAATTAATAACGTAAACATGACTCCCATCTTAGCAATCGCTGTACTATTACCAACAAATCCAATCAAATAAACTATAAGGTTTTCTCCGAGTCTTTCGAAATTTTTTCTAATTTTCATTACAACCGTACCTCACATTCACCTAATAACATAAAACATTTTCTTAGTAAAAATAATTTAAGTAAATAAATATATCACACCTGAAAGCGGTCCCACCAATCTTCTTCATGCTAATAACTTTAACCTGACTTCTATCTTAGCTATCCCCGAACGATTCCTAACAAATCCAATCAAATAAACTATAAGGGTTTTCTCAGAGTCTTCCGAAATTTTTCCGATTTTTCATTCCTATCAGCCCCTACCCATACTTCATTATATATAAACATCTTTCTAGTAAAATAATTTAAGTAATTAACTATACTACACCTAAACGAGGTCCCCCCACCACTCCCCTGCTAATAACTTTAACCCGACCCCTATCATAGATATCATAGATATTTCAATAAATTCAATCAAATAAGCTATAGGGGTTTTCTACGAGTATTCCGAAATTATTTCGAATTATCATTCCTATCAACTCCCACTCATACTTCATTGTGTAAAAACATCTTTCTAGTAAAATAATTTAAGTAATTAACTATACCACACTTGAACGAGGTTCCCTAACCCTTTCCCATGCTAATAACTTAAATCCGACTCCTATCCTAGCTATTCCAGAATAAGTTTCAATAAATCCAATAAACTTAAATATTGGAGTTTTCTCCGAGCCTTCCCAAAATATTTCGATTGTACAATCCAAAAACACCCCACTCATATTTTATAATGAAAAACATATTTTAAGAGAAAAAAAAGTATGTATCATTATCACACTTGTGAGCTCACCATTCTCCCCAAAGCTAATAACTTAATCCCAACTCCTGTCCTATCCATCCATCCATGAACAGATTCCAAAAAATCCAATTAAAAAATATTGAGGTTTTCTCAAAGACTTCCGAAATTTTCTCGATTTTGCATTCCAAACACACCCCACTCATATTTCATAATGAAAAATATATTTTTACAGAAAATTGAACTACACAAATAAATACACAACACATGGACGGGCTCACTACCGTTCCCCATGCTAACATTTTAAATCCAACTCCTATCCCAACTATTCTTGAACGAATTAAATGAATTCAATCAAACTAAATATAGTGGTCTCCTCCGAGCCTTCCGAAAACATTTCGATTTCGCATTCCTACCAAACCCCACACATACCTTATACAGAAAGCATTTTATTCGATTAAATTAAAAAAACCTAAACTATATGCATAGACAAGGCTTCCTTAGCACCCTAACTCAATATTTTACACTACGTCACTGGCAGATGCCTACCACCTCCCTCATCTTCTAAAGTATTTAGTATTTTGCCTTCTTCCCAAGTCAGCATATGCAAGCTAATCACAAGCTCATCACACGACACTCCTCGCCGCCATACCATGATGTCATCCTATACCACCTCCACCTCCTTCAGAGTCAACATATACATGTGTTGCAGTGTGGTACTTTCCCCTTGCTCATCATCACATAAATCACCACATTCCTGAGACATGTCATCATATTGGTGTGCAACATGACACAACTCTGTAGGCGACATTCAACATATTTTCGATAGCAACATCACCCCACCCCTCAAAATCACTCATTGCTGACTGAACACACAACATGTTTCGCAGTACGTTGAAATACTAACCTTTGGACTCTCACCTCCCTCTACCACCGAGACAGCACATTCCTAAGGCATGACGCCAAAATGGTGTCGCAATATAGCGTCACTCCTACCCCCTCCATCATTCGTTCCCTTATCTATTTACATATATCTGCACGTAACAAACTCTGCAAGATCAGTTTTCTGCAAACCACTAGTGCTAGAGTCACATTGTTCAGACCGACCATAATTTGAATAACAAACATATTTTCAACACGAAATCCAATTCTATGCTATAATGCTGCCTGCATATCTGCATCTAGACAAGGATACCTGAAACTGCCTCTCTTGTGTAGAGAGCTACTGGGATTGAGCTTCTGATCCAGTCACACTACATCGCGAGAGTTAGTACAAGGCGCCACAGCCCATGAAATTCAAGCGTCTACAATACCCTGCCAGAAAGAGGCGTGTAAGGAGTTTATCGACGTTTTGTTTATTAGACTCAATAAATTATCTAGCAGTGATATGTATTGCAACATTCAGGGTTTCAAATCACAAGACACTTTCACCATTAAAAAAGTGTCGATATCAGACAGTGACGATGACCTGTCAACCAATGTCTTCACATTCGAACTTCCCTGCCCCTGGGATCATCTAAGCCGCTTCACACAACAAGAATACCGTCTACAGATGTACCAAAAACAAGGACTCAGGTGGTATTCTGGTGATATCCCTTACTGTAAGATATCCGACGTGGTGGGTAGCATCATAAATGAAGATGTCCCTATGTTCGTCATCGGAAACGATCAAATATTTGTGTTACATGACGTGTGCTCGAACAGTGTTAGAATTATCGATGCACACAAGCAGTTTAGCTGTCCTAAGATCACAAAATTCATAAAAATGTACCCTAACATACATCACAACTGTGAGAAAACTCTGTTCTGTGCCCAGTGTAACTTTGAAGCCATTACACTCTGGTTTTATAACAACCCATGGTATGTGTAACATTGGAATAATGCTAACCCACAGTATATGTAAAAATGAGACTTAAAAATTTTGAAGGGGATTATTTTTTGTTAAGTATAAATGTATGTAATTTTTTTGTGGTATTTCTGTAAATAAAAATATTTAACGAATTTTTTTAAAATTTGTATTTACCTTTCAGTGGAAAGAAATAAGAAATAGTAATAAATGACCAAATAAAGCTGTAGAAAGACAAACTATATAAATTATATATAACAAGTTCTATTCAATTTAGAAGAGGGTGTAAAGAAGGTCATCACTACACATGTATCAAAGTGGTCTAGGTATTTGGCTTCTCCTCTAATAGATCCCGGCTCAAATCACTGTCCCAGAACAAGATGTTATGCATCACAACTTACATTCAGTATGTTATAAGCATGTGTTGAATTCAAAACCATCACATACATATACACGATGTCCACATACGAAATAAACCCTCTCGTACTCTTCTCCCTTACAACTATCGAAATCAATTTTCGCAAAGGAATATATATCTGGAAAACTCCACAACCCAAACGAATGTATAGTGACAAAATAAAATATGTTTTTCCAAATGCTCAGACGAACCATTTTATGTACCTAAACATATCTTCCAATCGCAATTAAGTATCATACATAAAATAAACAACACATATCTAGATTCAAATTTTGGCAAATTCCTTGCACATAATAAAGCCAGGTAACCTAATGAGCTAAAAAAGCCTAACATACGCCCATGAAGCGTAATACAGAAAGGTAACGAAGTCCTCATGATAAAACTCAAGTATATATTTGCAAAGCAGGTAGCCTCAGGAAAACTCCATCCTTCACCAATCATCACATAACCTTCGGGCCTGAAAATCGCTCATGGGCACTATACCATTATAAATAAATGTTAAATTATACATACTTATAATATAGTATGTAGTATAGTCACTGTTGCATACTTTTAAGTGGAAAACGTTTTTCTTGCACCATTTCTTGTAGTCTAAACAATTAATAAGCATATTGACTAAAATCTCCTAGTAACCTGAAAGTATATATAAGTACTAACATACGTAAGCGTGTTGAAAGGCAAAAAAACTTCAGGATATGACAAATCCCATACTCCAATTCCATAGACTGGATCACATATAGAGAGAATCATGCATACATACACACCTACAAGCCCACTCCCCTTCCCCACACACACAACCTACACACATCACACTCCCACATACACACACACCACCTACCCCCCCAAACACACCTCCATATCACCCCCCCCAAACCCTCCACAATCACAAACCCCACAATCCCTCCTCCACAAACCCCTTCACACACATGTCGTTTATCCATATACTCACACCCACAAACAAAAAACTCCACAATGCATACACTCACACAACTGTATTACTCCACACACATCAGTGTACACTCCACACACACACACTCACCAAAACCCCGAACTACTTTATATCCGATTACTGAAACCCATCATATGACAAGACTACTCATCGTACTGCATACTGCTTTGAAGAGACATCCATGTAGCCACCTCACTCCTGTTTACAACACTTATAAACCCCACTTATTAAAACCCTTTACTGTGCTATTTAGATCGTTTACATATCCTGGTTGTAAATATACACTTGTTTAGAACATCAATTTATGTATTTCAGTTTTTACCCCAAGTACCCATCCCATTCACAATCCAAGTGAGATACATTATGATACTAATACAGTGTATTTTACGCAATACCAAATGTCCCACTCTTTAATAAAATACATATTTACTCTCATTTATGCATTAAACGCACAAACAGAGTATTAAAACCTGGATTTACTTGCAAAACCTCACACAACATGCTAAGAAGTGGCAAGTAGTAAAAACCTCACAAAATCCATCTAATATCATTAGAAAGCAGGGGACCATGCATTCATTCGAGAGAGGCGACTTCATCCTCGACAGTAGTGTGTATGACAAACTATCTTCTTGCTCGTTGATATGTCTACTACCATCACGAACATGCGGTGCCAGCTGATTTATGTGAGGTGCCAGTTGTTGTATGTGAGGTGCCTACAGTTTCAGAGAAGTGCCAACAGATTTTTGTGAGGTGCCTGCAGTTTTTATGAGGTGCTGGCTGATTTATGTGAGGTGCCAGCTGATTTATGTGATGCATGTGCCAGCTTTTTTAAGTGAGGTACCTACAGTTTTAGTGAGGTGCCAACAGATTATTGTGAGGTGACTGCAGTTTTTGTGAGGTGCCTGCAGTTTTATGTGAGGTGCCTGCAGTTTTATGGAGGTGCCAGAAGTTTCATGTGAGGTACCTACAGTTTTTCGTGTGCTACACGCTGTGCCTTCGTAGATGTGTAAGGAGCTAGCATAGAAAAAATAGTTTTAACTAGGTTGTGGAGAACCAATACCGTAAATATTTGAATATCTCCTCAAAATACCTCCTCAAGTAAACCGACGATGTCAGGCTGTACACAGGACTCCCAAACTCGAATATATTTCTCTATCACAAATGGTCTGCTATAGAGGCGACAACGGAAGTATGTCGTTAAACGTAAGCACCAGTCAGATGCACCATTCAGATTATACGTATAAGCGAGCTCACAAGGCTATTATACTAAAGTATTACTAGCTAATTATACTGAGATTCGCTTACAGTTTATAAACCTGTGTCTTTTACATGTACGGGAAGAGAAACATTCTGTTTATACTCCTCTATGCCAATACAAAATTGTATAAAAGTACGAAAAAAATTATCTATTTTAACTCAATTTAATCCCATGTCTCTTTTGTCAACTCTCCAGTGGAGAGTCACCCCGTGATAAAGTCACCGTTCAGCGTTCACCAGTGAAGAGTCATCTGCCAGCAGTCGCCTGTCAGGAATAACCTATGCCTTATAGCAAATAATAATTTTAAAAAAAAAATCCAAGCCGATGGATGTGAGATACTATCTGTGTGGTATGAATCTGCATGTTTATCAGCTTCTGTTACATCACAAGTAAATCAGTGTTATCATTATATAAGTTTTTAATACATGCCAATGCTAGGCACCATTAATAAAAAAACGAATAAACGCAAGAATTACATATCTCCAGTCAGCTATCCCTTTTACACTTTGAATAAATTAATTAACGGCAATCATATTATATTAGACAAATAAAACATACATTCCAAAATTAAAACAAAATAACCTAGTCGGTCAATGCAAGACATAAAGTAAAAATAAATCCCAGTTTGCTAATATAACTTAAACCAAGCTAATATCAACCTGCCTTTACAAACATACATTAAATTACAATACCATACGAACACACATTTCATTTGAAGTAACAATTCTGTCTATCCATCCCAAATCTTCTATATCTTTGTCAACTTAGCAAGTCTTAAAAACCAACAATCAGTAACTCACATGTTTCCTATAAAATCGTCTCTAGAAGAAACACATAACAGCAAATAAATGAAGAATAACTTATACAATTTATCTTTTAACACCCCAGACATTCCTACAACATACGAACAGTTATCAAAAATATATTTCAACCAGCAAGCTGTATCATGTACGTTATAAAAAATCAGTATTGTTTTAACACATATATGAGAGACCATAAATTCGGTGACACTCCATCGTAACCTACTTACAGAGAAACTAAATTCAAATACCCGTGAAAACTTATCAAAAACCATGCCAATCGCTATTAATGATCAAAGCCACATAAGTAGCTAAAATATAGATAATTTTGTTCCTGAATTCTTATAGTCGGTTTTCACTAAATATAATAATCACCTTAATCACCTTTTCATATTAATATAACCTATTTAACTTCCCGGACCTCCCCTAACAGCAAATTTCTTTGGGGAGCCATTGCAGCTCCATTTATTCTAGTTACTTATACAAATTCATTCAGAGATGTTAGATAACCCCCCAACAGTCATGAGCATACTATAACATACACATCACATATTCAGAAGTCCTGATCTGTCTACATACTCACAATCTGAAAAAAAAGTTTACATGTTCATCCTTGTAGACATTCACATACCCATTCGAGAACTAATCATCTGTAAAAATGAAGTATATGTGTAAATCTTACAGACACTAACGCAATATATTTCGTCATATCGGTAATCCAAAACAAAGTTTTTAATCATATTAAATCATCCATCCATAACAGTATACTATCTAAACTTGTATAAGCATTTTACTAATTAACCCCATGCACTGAATAAGTCCAAACAATAAAAAAAATTTCCTTTGTCCATCTCTAGCAAATTATAGCATTAGGTATACATTCACACCACCACATTTACCATACTAAAGTGGCAATTAAAGACAAAAACAATTAAATACACCAGTTTACTCTTGTAAGCACTGCTGAAAAACGCTAGGTCACAGGCTTGAGGAAACATTTTTCTCAGTTCTTGCAATATTTTCCCTATGAGGGAGAAACCCTTCCTGTACATATATGTTATCATTCACTTTTTTCAGAATCATTGCAGAAGTAATCACTATGTAACAATATAACAGTGATAACTCTTGTATCCAACACATCGTAATAGCCACCTCAACGAAATCCATACCAAACATCTCAAGCATCTTGTTTGAAGCTTGCCAGCAATTTAGCTTTTGGCTGTTACAGTACGGGTAATAGGAGATAATCACAATCTATTTTGAATAGTCTCCATAAACATGCAAAGGCATCGCTGGGGCGACCAACATTACGTCCTTTTAACCATCAGCAGTGTAATACAACATTTATATTAATTATATGAGTAACCTCGCGACAAACCATACTGCATTTACCTGTGTGTGCTACCTTCTAGACTGCTATAACACATACTTGAAACACACTATTCATGTCGGAAGTTGGGTATACCTTCCTTCTGCTGTAATCATGCTAATATAATGTTTGTATAGTCATTTGAACATCTAGGCGGTTGTACTGAAGAAGACTTCGCCACGAGGGATAGGTGAAGGTTGTCTTGCAAGTATTAAATATTTATTTGACTACATCAGACAGTTGGACACTTATAGACCTTTTAAATCGAGTTCAGCATTGCAAAAGTAATAGGCTTCAACCAAGTTACCTTAATTATTTTTTTCATACAATCATGACTACTGACCCTCATGGATGACGTCACATCCGCCATATTTGATGACGTCACCGTCAGTCTTGACCTTGGACCCGCATTTCAAGCAACCTGAGAAGTACTTTTTTTATTATTCACCACAAATTTCGATAAATTTTAAACCAATATATTATATTCCTATGGCTACGTATACTTATGTTTCCATATCCGTATGCCAGCATATCAGAACACCTTTATATATATGTGTATATATATATATATATATACACTTGTTATATTCCTATGCTCATATATACTTATGGTTCCATACCCTTATACTGGCATAACACTATTTCTATAGGTATATTATTATTCATATGATAATGTACGACTGTAAATAATATACGCTTGCATAATTGTGTGGTTTAAAATTTATCGAAATTTGTGATGAAGAATAAAAAAAAAAATACTTCTCAGGTTGCTTGAAATGCGGGCCCAAGGTCAAGACTGACGGTGACGTCATCCAAGAGGGTCACTAGTCATAATTGTATGAAAAAAAATAATTGAGGTAACTTGGTTGAAGCCTATTACTTCTGCAATACTGAACTCGATTTAAAAGGTCTATAAGTGTCCTACTGTCTTATGTAGTCAAATAAATATTTAATACTTGCAAGACAACCTTCACCTATCCCTCGTGGCGAAGTCTTCTTCAGTACAACCGCCTAGATGTTCAAATGACTATACAAACATTATATTAGCATGATTACAGCAGAAGGAAGGTATACCCAACTTCCGACATGAATAGTGTGTTTCAGGTATGTGTTATAGCAGTCTAGAAGGTAGCACACACAGGTAAATGCAGTATGGTTTGTCGCGAGGTTACTCATATAATTAATATAAATGTTGTATTACACTGCTGATGGTTAAAAGGACGTAATGTTGGTCGCCCCAGCGATGCCTTTGCATGTTTATGGTGACTATTCAAAATAGATTGTGATTATCTCCTATTACCCGTACTGTAACAGCCAAAAGCTAAATTGCTGGCAAGCTTCAAACAAGATGCTTGAGATGTTTGGTATGGATTTCGTTGAGGTGGCTATGGATATGTTGGATACAAGAGTTATCACTGTTATATTGTTACATAGTGATTACTTCTGCAATGATTCTGAAAAAAGTGAATGATAACATATATGTACAGGAAGGGTTTCTCCCTCATAGGGAAAATATTGCAAGAACTGAGAAAAATGTTTCCTCAAGCCTGTGACCTTGCGTTTTTCAGCAGTGCTTACAAGAGTAAACTGGTGCATTTATTTGTTTTTGTGTTTAATTGCCACTTTAGTATGGTAAATGTGGTGGTGTGAATGTATACCTAATGCTATAATTTGCTAGAGATGGACAAAGGAAATTTTTTTTTATTGTTTGGACTTATTCAGTGCATGGGGTTAATTAGAAAATTCTTATACAAGTTTAGATAGTATACTGTTATGGATGGATGATTTAATATGATTAAAAACTTTGTTTTGGATTACCGATATGACGAAATATATTGCGTTAGTGTCTGTAAGATTTACACATATACTTCATTTTTACAGATGATTAGTTCTCGAATTGGTATGTGAATGTCTACAAGGATGAACATGTAAACTTTTTTTGCAGATTGTGAGTATGTAGACAGATCAGGACTTCTGAATATGAGACGTGTATGTTATAGTATGCTCATGACTGATGGGGGGTTATCTAACATCTCTATATGATTTTGTATAAGTAACTAGAATAAATGGAGCTGCAATGGCTCCCCAAAGAAACTTGCTGTTAGGGGAGGTCCGGGTAGATAAAATAGGTTATATTAGTATGAAAAAAGTGATTAAGGTGATTATTATATTTAGTGAAAACCGACTATAAGAATTCAGGAACAAAATTATCCATCTTTTAGCTACTTATGTGGCTTCGATCATTAATAGCGGTTGGCAAGGTTTTTGATAAGTTTTCACGGGTATTTAAATTTAGTTTCTCTGTAAGTATGTTACGATGGAGTGTCACCGAATTTATGGTCTCTCATATGTGTGTTAAAACAATACTGATTTTTTATAACGTACATGATACAGCTTGCTGGTTGAAATATATTTTTGATAACTGTTCGTATGTTGTAGGAATGTCTGGGGTGTTAAAGATAAATTGTATAAATTATTCTTTATTTATTTACTGTTATATGCTTCTTCTAGAGACGATTTTATAGGAAACGTGTGAGTTACTGATTGTTGGTTTTTAAGACTTGCTAAGTTGACAAAGATATAGAAGAGTTGGGATGGATAGACAGAATTGTTACTTCAAATGAAAGGTGTGTTCGTATGGTATTGTAATTTAATGTATGTTTGTAAAGGCAGGTTGATATTAGCTTGGTTTAAGTTATGTTAGCAAACTGGGATTATTTTTACTGAATGTCTTGCATTGACCGACTAGGTTATTTTGAGTTAATTTTGGAATGTATGTTTTATTTGTCTAATATAATATGATTGCCGTTAATTGATTTATTCAAAGTGTAAAAGGGATAGCTGACTGGAGATATGAAATTCTTGCGTCTATTCGTTTTTTAATTAATGGTGCCTAGCATTGGCATTTATTATAAACTGATATAATGATAACACTGATTTACTTGTGATGTAACAGAAGCTGATAAACATGCAGATTCATACCGCACAGATAGTATCTCACATCCATCGGCTTGGATTTTTTAAAAATTATTATTTGCTGTATGGTTTTAGATAGGTGAGTCCTGGCAGGTGACTGCTGGCAGATGACTCCTCACTGATGAACGCTGAACGGTGACTTTATCACGGGGTGACTCTCCACTGGTGAGTTGACAAAAGGGACATGGGAGTAAATTGAGTTAAAATAGACATTTTTTTTTCGTACTTTTATACAATTTTGTATTGGCATAAAGGAGTATAAACAGAATGTTTCTCTTCCCGTAAATGTAAAAGACACAGGTTAAGAAACTGTAAGCGAATCTCAGTATACTTATCGAGTATTACTTGAGTATATGTGCCTTGTGATCTCGTTTATCTGTATACTCTGAATGGTGGATCCGAATGGTGCGTTCATTTAACAACATACTTCAGTTGTCGCCTCTATTGTAAAGTGTTTACAGCTTGTAGCAATGTGCGCATACCATTTACGATAGAGAAAAATAACCGAGTTTGGGATTCCTGTGTACAGCCTGACATCGTTGGTTTACTTGGGGAGGTATTTTGAAAGACATGCTAATATTTACGGTATTGGTTCTCCACAACCTAGTTAAAACTATTTTTTCTACGCTTGCTCCCCACACAACTACGAAGGCACAACACATATCATCGCATGTAGCACACGAAAAACTGTAGGTACCTCACACGAAAATTCTGGCACCTCCCTAAAACTGCAGTAACCTCACATAGAACTGCAGACACCTCACAAAAACTGCAGGGACCTCACAAAAAATTATTGGCACCTCACTGAAACTGTAGGCACCTCACATAAAACAGTTGGCACTTCACAAAAATCAGCTTGCACCTCACATAAATCAGCCAGAACCTCACAAAACTGCAAGCACCTCACAATAATTGTTTTGCCCCTCACTAAAACTGTAGGCACCTCACATAAAACAGTTGGCACCTCACAAAAATCAGCTTGCACCACACATAAATCAGCCAGAACCTCTCAAAACTGCAGGCACCTCACAATAATTTTTTTGCCCCTCATTAAAACTGTAGGCACCTCACATAAAATAGCTGGCACCTCACATAAATCAGCCAGCAACTCACATAAATCAGCTGGCACCGCATGTTCGTGATGGTAGTAAACATATCAACGAGCAAGAAGATCCTTGTCGTACATATTACTGTTGAGGATGAAGACGCCTCTCTCGAATGAATGCATGGTACCCTACTTTCTAATGCTGTTAGGGGGATTCTGTGAGGTTTTTACTACTTTCTAATTCTTAGCACGTTGTATGAGGTTTTAAAATTAAATCCAGGTTTAATTACTCTGGGTGTGCTTTTAATGCATAAATGAGAAAAATATGTATTTTATTAAAGAGTGGGACATTTGGTATTGTGTAAAATACACTGTGTTAGTACCTTAATATATCTCACTTGGATTGTGAATGGGATGGGTACTTGGGGTAAAAACTGAAATACATGAATTGATGTTCAATACATGTGTATCGTTACAACCAGGATATGTAAACGATCTAAATAGCACAGTAAAAGGAAGGGATGCTCTAATATCAAGGTATAAAAAGAGGTTCAAATAATTGGGGTTTATAAGTGTTATATACAGGAGTGAGGTGGCTACATGGATGTCTTCTCAAAGCACTATGCAGTACGACGAGTAGTCTTGTCATATGATGGGTTTCAATAATCGGATATGAAGTAGTTCGGGGTTTTGGTGTGTGTGTGTGTTGAGTGTACACTGATGTGCGTGGAGTAATACAGCTGTGTAAGTGTTTGTGTTGTGAAGTTTTTTGTGTGTGGGCGTGAGTATATGGATAAACGATATGTGTGTGAAGAGGGTTTGTGAAAGAAGGATTGTGGGGTTTGTGAATGTGTAGGGTTGGCTAGGGAGGGTGATGTGGAGGTGTGTTTAGGGGGAGTATGTGGAGTGTGTGTATGTGGGAGTGTGATGTGTGTGTTGTGTGTGTGAGGGGAAGGGGAGGGGTTGTAGGTGTGTATGTATGCATGCTTCTCTCTATATGTGATCCAGTCTATGGAATAGGAGTATGGGATTTGTCATATCTTGAAGTCATTTAGCCTTTCAACATGCTTTACGTATGTTAATACTTATATAAACTTTCATGTTACTAGGAGATTTTAGTCAATATGCTTATTACTTGTTTAGGCTACACGAAATGGAGGAAGAAAAATGTTTTCCACTTGAAATTACGCAATAGTGACTATACTACAAACTATAACATAAGTATGTATAATTTAACATTTATTTATAATGGTATAGCGGCCATGAGCGATTTCCAGGCACGTAGGCTTATGTGATGATTGGTGAAGGATGGAGGTTTCCTGAGGCTACCTGCTTTGCAAATATATACTTGAGTTTTATCATGAGGACTTGGTTACCTTTCTGTATTATGCTTCATGGGCGTATGTTAGGCTTTTTTAGCTCATTAGGTTACCTGGCTTTATTATGTGCAAAGTGTTTGCAAAAGTTTGAATCTATATATGTGTTGTTTATTTTATGTATGATACTTAATTGCGATTGGAAGATATGTTTAGGTACATAAAATGGTTTGTCTGAGAATTTGGAAAAACATGTTTTATTTTGTCACTTTACATTCGTTTGGGTTGTGGAGGAGTTTTCTAAATATATATTACATGCGAAAATTTATTTCGATAGTTGTAAGGGGGAAGAGTACGAGATGGTATATTTCGTATGTGGACATCACGTATATGTATGTGATGATTTTGAATTCAACACATGCTTATAACCTACTGTATGCAAGTTGTGATGCATAACATTTTGTTCTGGGACAGGGATTTGAGCCGGGATCTATTAGAGCAGAAGCCAAATACCTAGACCACATTGTTATATGTGTAGTGATAACCTTCTTTGCACCTTCTTCTAAATTGAATATGACATGTTATACATAGTATATATAGTTTGTTTTTCTGCAGTTTTATTTGATCATTTGTTACTATAATTTATTTCTTTTCCACTGAAAGGTAAATATAAATTTTATAAAAAATTCCTTAAAACTTTTTATTTACATAAATACCACAAAAAATTACATACATTTATTTTTAAAAAAAAATATTTCCCTTCAATTCTTTTAAGTGTCATTTTTACATATACTGTGGGTTAGCACTATTCCAATGATACACATACCATGGGTTGTTATAAAACCAGAGTCTCATGCCTTCAGATTTACACTGAGCACAGAACAGAGTTTTCTCACAGTTGTGATGTATGTTAGGGTAAATTTTTATGACTTTTCTGATCTTAGGACAGCTAAACTGCTTGTGTGCATCGATAATTCTAACACTGTTCGAGCACACGTCATGTAACACAAATATTTGATCGTTTCCGATGACGAACATAGGGACATCTTCATTTATGATACTATCCACCACGTCGGATATCTTACAGTAAGTGATATCACGGGAATCCCAAATGAGTCCATGTTTTTGATGTATCTGTAGACGGTATGCTTGTTGTGTGAAGCGGCTTAAATGATCCCAGGGGCAGGGAGGTTCGAATGTAAAGACATTGGTTGACAGGTCATTGTCACTGTCCGATATCGACACTTGTTTAATGGTGAAAGTGTCTTGTGATTTGAATATCTGAATGTTGCAATACATATCACTGCTAGAAAATTTATTGAGGCTGGTAAACGAAACGTCGATAACTCCTTACACGCCTCTATCTGGCAGGTTTTGAAGAAGCTTGAAGTTTTTGGGTTGTGGCGTCTTGTGCTAACTCTCGCGATGTAGTGTGACTGGATCAGAAACTCAATCCCTGTAGCTCGCTACACAAGACAGGCAGTTTCAGGTATCCTCGTCTAGATGCAGGTATGCAGGCAGCGTTCTAGCATAGAAATGGATTTCGTGTTGAGAATATGCTTGTTAATCAAATTATGGTCGGTCGGAACAATGTGACTCTAGCACTAGTGGTTTGCTGAAGACTGATCATGTAGAGTTTGTTACGTGCAGATATATGTAAATAGATAAGGGAACGAATGATGGAGGGGGTAGGAGTGACGCTATATTGCGACACCATTTTGGCGTCATGCCTTAGGAATGTTCTGTCTCGGTGGTAGAGGGAGGTGAGAGTCCAAAGGTTAGTATTGCAACATACTGTGAAACATGTTGTGTGCTGAATCAGCAATGAGTGGTTTTGAGTGGCGAGGGGGTGAATTTGCTATCGAGAAAGATGTTGAATGTCGCCTACAGACTTGTGTAATGTTGCACACCAATATTATGTCATGTCTCAGGAATGTGGTGATTTATGCGATGGGAAGCGAGAAGGGAAGTACAAAGGTAGGAATTGCACCATACTGCAACACATGTATATGCTGACTCTGGAGGAGGGGGAGGGGGTAGAGGGTGACATCATGTTATGGAGGCGAGGAGTGTCATGTGATGAGCACGTCATTATCATTGATGTGCTGACTTGGGTAGAAAGGAAAATAATAAAGGCTTGAGAAGATGAGGGAGGGGGTAGGCATCTGCCAGTGACATAGTGTAAAATATTGGGGGAGGGTGCTAAGGAAGCCTTGTCTAGGCGTATAGTGTTGGTTTTTTAATTTAATCTAATAAAATACTTTCTGTATGTGTTATGAGTGGGGTAAGGAAGGAATGCGAAATCGGAACCTTTTTGGGAAGGCTCGGAAGAGACCACTACAGTTAGTTTGATTGGATTTATTATAATTCGTTCAAGGATAGTTGGGATAGGAGTGGGTTTTAATGTGTTAGCATGGGGAAGGGTATTGATCCCGTCCAGGTGCTGTGTATTTATTTGTGTAGTTAAATTTCTCTAAAAATGTATTTTTCGTAATGAAATATGAGTAGGGGAGGGGGGTTTGGAATGCAAAATCTAGAAAATTTCGGAAGACTCTGAGAAAACCTATATATTCTCTTTGATTGGTTTTTATGAAATTTGTTCAGGGATAGATAGGACAGGAGTTAGAATTAAGTTATTAGCTTTGGGAAGGGTGGGGTAGCCCGCAGGTGTGATATAGGTATATACTTATTTTCTATAAAAAAAAGTTTGTTATTATAAAGTATGAGTGGGGTGTTTTTTGAATGTACAATCGAAATATTTTGGGGAAGACTCGAAGAAAACCTCTATATTTTATTTTTTTAGATTTATTGAAACTTATTCTGGAATAGCTAGGATAGGAGTCGGATTTAAGTTATTAGCATGGGAAAGAGTTAGGGAACCTCGTCCAGGTGAGTTATGGTTAATTACTTAAATTATTTTACTAGAAAGATGTTTTTATATAATGAAGTATGGGTAGGGGCTGATAGAAATAATAAATCGGAAAAATTTCAGAAGACTCTAAGAAAACCCTTATAGTTTATTTGATTGAATTTATTAGGAATCTTTCGGATATATCTAAGATATGAGTCAGGTTAAAGTTATTAGCACGAGGAAGTGTGGTAGGACCACTTTCAGATGTGATATAGTTATTTACTTAAATTATTTTTGCTAAGATAACGTTTTATGTTATGTGGTGAAAATGAGGTTAGATTGGAATGAAAATTTAAACAAAAAATTCGAAAAGACTCGGAGAAAACCCTTGTAGTTTATTTGATTGGATTTATTGGTACTAGTACGGCGATTGCTAAAATAGGAGTCGGATTTACATTTTTAACTAGGGAAGCGGGCGCAGAGCTCTTTCAGCTGTGGTATAGTAATTCACTGAACATATTTTTACTAGGAATATGTTTTTACATTATGAGGTATAAATGGGGGTTGGTAGGAATGTGAACTAGAAAATTTTTCGGACGACTCGGTAGAAACTCCTTCAAGAAAGATGCCTACATTTAAGTAAAACAATTGATAACAGGTATCGCGGACAAGATAGACACCAGAAACAAGATGTCAGGCATAAAATGTAATGACTTTTAATTCTTTAATTTTTTGAAATTTTTGAAAATTGTAAAATTTTGGAAATTTTTGAAATTTTTGAAAGTGACATCATCCAATATGGCAGCTCTAACTTCATTCAAGATGGCGGTGGTGACATTATTAAAGATGGCGGCAGTGACATCATCCAAGATGGTGGCGGTGACATCATCCAAGATGGCGGCCAGTGACATCATCAGTGGCCCCGATGCACCGATTCCCCATCCCCTTGTGCCAGAATCGGCTAAAATGTACTACTGAGATGTGTTCAATGAAATGATAGTGCCATTGCTTGAAGTTTGATCAAGTAACAGCCTATGACAAAAGAAAAACACTTGTCAGTTTAGTGTGTTGTGTATAGAGGCGATGAGAGACCTAATATATGTTGTACTGTTACCGTTACAATACCTTCGTTTTCGGTGTTTTGTTGCGGCATAATAATATGACCTATTATATTTTAACAGTGATTGTGAATTATGTTTTGAATGTATTTCCACATGTCCTAATAATACGCTAATGTAACATTTCAGGTCATAATCAGCAGAACAATATGAATGGAAACACTGTGATCGCGTGGCTGCTGTACCAGCTGTTTTAAATTGAAACAAGAAACTGTTATTCAATATTTTAATTGTGACCGTTATAACCCGTGACTTTTTTGTTACTGTAATTATTTTGTAAACAAATTGCAATGCTAAATAATGAGTTTCAAAAGTACAAAGTTTAACGAGTTCTTTGTTATAGCCATGATAAATCAGCAGCGCTAATTGTCGCCTTCATTTGTTTCTGGCCTCCCGCGGGGTGGTGAATAATAAGCCGTGACTTATCTGATACCATCTCAGGACACGGAGCAAACACATCTAGGAATACACTAAGCGAAAATTGGCCTCTGCCATTGATTTTCTTACTCCTGAGATGGCAGCGCCTATGTAGACCCTAACTTATTGTTTAGGAATACCGGCCTAAATGTAAAAAAAAACTATGGAAATCGACAAGGACGACAGTGGACAGCAAACAAATTACTGTAGGACTACAGACGACACGGGTTTCAGACAAACGAGAATTTAACTCTATTCCCTTCTTCTAGCGTGATACACAACTGGTCAGCAACACCAGCGTACGAATTAAGTTGACAAGTTTTAGGCCCGAAGTCCAGCGCACCCTCCTTCCACCCGCATTGAAACTGTACTCGGACGAGTGAATCAATGCATGGCACATATCCTCTTCTTTTCTTGCGACTCCTCTTGATGATTTTGTGCCTGTGCTAGCATAATTACTAAACACTGCTTTCTGCCGGTAATTCATTAAAAAAACTTGCCCTCCTCGCCAATCAGTGTTCGCCCAGACCCAGTTTTAATTAGGCCTTTACTCAGGCAGCACCTTATGGGTCATCGGAACCTTATATTTCTAGCATGTTTACTGCCTTTTACTCCTGCACCAGTTGTCTTAGCCACTGGTCGAAATCTTCGAGTCGTTTCCCAATCTTTGTAGAAAAGCTGTTCCACTTCTCAAAAATTTCTTTGTTTACCAGTTTAGCATTCAGGTCTACATTAACTATCCTGTAGTCTTGCAGTTGTGCCTTGAATTCCTCTCTGATGTCTTCGGTTTTGGGACATTCCAATACTACATGTTCCATCGTTTCGTCTGTTCCACAAACATCACACAAAGGTGAGTACACCAATTTCATGCTGTACAACTTAGCCTTGAAGTTGCCATGTCCTGTCATTAGTTGTGCACTGTAGTGGTTTACTGTTATTCAGTTTCGCTTCATTCTGTCTTCCACTTCAGGAAAAAGCTCGAATGTAATTTTTCCCTTTTCTGAGGTTTCCCAAGTTGACTGCCACCTTAGCAAGGTTTGTTCTCTAACAATTTTCTTATCTAATAATGATGTCCTTCTTTGCCATCGGTGTTGTTCGGCCAATAATCCTCTTTCTCTGACCAGCAGATCCACAGGCAACACTCCAGCCGGGACGGGCAATGCATCATTCGATGTTGAGGCATATGCCTTTGTGATACTTAACAGTGCCGACCTCTGAGCACTGATGAGCTTCCTTCTCGCTGCCACCAACTCTGCTCTGTGATACCATATGACTGAGCCATAGGCGATTATGCCCTTAAAAGTCACTGTGATAGATTTTCTTTAATGTCCTGAAGTTTAAGCCCCATTCTGTAGTTCCAATGGATCATAGCCGACTCAAAGTCACAACAGCTTTCTTACTGACATAATCAATATGCGGCAGGAAGCTCATCTTGTCATCCAGGATGACTCCCAAGTACTTATGCTGAGATACACGTTGGACAGGCCCTCCTGCAAATCGCACCACTGGAGACCGTTCAAGTTTGCCCTTTAGGAGCATACACTTGGTCTTCTGTGTAGAAAAGGTTAATTTCACTCTGCTTGCCCAGTCTTCAACACGGGGTAGAATCTCTGCTGCTTTTATCTCTAATGTTGCTCTAGACCCACCTGAGACGAGTATGATCCCGTCATCTGCGTGCAACCATCTGGCATTTCGAAATCTAGTAAGCCATCAAATAAAATATTCCAAAATATTGGCCGAAGTACTGACCCTTGAGGGCATCCCTTTGTAAGAAGTTTTTCCACTGCATTGTTTCTTAAGCTGTACCTGTTTATTCTTTCTTTGAAGAAATCGAGAATCACCGCTTATAAGTTCTTAGGGCAACCTTTGGCTTTAAGCTGATACATAACTTCTGGTCACCAGGCATTGTCAAATGCTCCTGCAATGTCGAGGAATATGCCATAAAGTATTTGGCATTGCAGGTGTCAACATATTCCTTTACACCGTGAAGTGCTGATTCCGTACCAAGGCCTTTACGAAATCCATACTGCCTTTCATTTAAGGCACTGTGTGCTTCTAATGCTGTAATCAGCCTCCTGTTAAAAAGTTTTTCAAATGCTTTGCCATGGACTGGTAACAGTGTTAGTGGCCGGTAAGATTGGCCTGTGTCGGTTCTTTAGCCTCATCCTTATGTAGGATCCTTACAATGCCATTTTTCCATATCCTTGGGAACATGCAAGCCTGGAGTAAGTCGTTGTACAGGATCAGTAGATGAGTAGAATCTCTTAATGATTTCTGCACCAAGACCATCATGTCCAGAAGCCTTGCCATTCTTTAACCCATGAATGGTAACCTTCAATTCTTCTGGAGTAAATTCTGGTGAATCTTCTGTATCTGGTAGCTCTAACATTTCCCACCTTTTGCTGGCATGCTCCTCAGTATCGTCAGTTCGGGAGTCATCTGGTAACAGAGTGTTAATTAGCAGTCTCATGCTTAGGCTCATGTCATTTAGTGGTATTTCATTTTTTTAGGCAGGGCAGAGGCATTGTCCTTTTTAATCTACCAGAAAAGACCTTGTACACTACACCAAAGGGGTCTTCATTGCCTTTATCAGAAACAAATTTTATCCAGGACTCTCTTTTCTTGTGTCTTACCCTTTTGAAGTAAGCCTGCTTGAGTATCTAATATTCCGCTGCCATCCTGATTCTTTCTTCTCAAGGGAGTCTATGAAGTCGTTTCCTTGCCCTCCGAACTCTGCCTCTTTCCTCTTCAAGTTCTTTATCCCACCAAGAGTGGGAGTCCACATTGTGTCTTCTTCAGCACTTGGTCATACGTACTTTTAATTACTCTTGTGATGGCCTCTGCTCTAATTTCAAGGTCTTCTGCTTAGAGGTCGGAATCTTCCATTTCTAGCTTATTCAACAAGGCAAGGTCAAACTGCCTCCGAAATTGCATTATTGTGTACATATCTGATTTCATCCTGCTGGTCAGCTTCATTGGCAATTTGCTGTCGTCTCTCACCCATTACCTCAAATAATATGAGCCTGTGGTCACTTGAGGTGTCCTCAGTGACTCTCCGTTCATGTACCATTCCATGTGCTTTATTATTTATAATAGTGATATCAATAATGGACTCTGTTCAGTGAGCTGGAGACACATATGTTGGGAGGTGTCCTTCCAGGTTCTCAATGTGAAGTTCCTGAGCTAAAATATACACATTTAGTTCTTCCCCTGCATCATCTGTTGTAAGGGAGTGTCATAGTTCTGACTTAGCATTAACATCACCACATATGACCAGTGGTTTCCCATGTAGGAGATCAATAATAACATCCCATCCGTCTAGATGATCCCTGGTATTATCGTTGTACTGGAAGTATGAGGACACCATCCACAGGTGGAGGGATGGAGTTGAAATCTGCACACACACATGGTGTGTATTAGATACACTGCTGATCATAGACACATCTATCAAATTCTTTGTCCTCAACACTCCAGCTTGGACATTCTAACCGATTGTAAACACATCGCCCATTAGCCCTACCACTTTACCAAAGGGAGCATATGGCTCTTGGAACAGAACCAAGTCCTGATTGTGCTCAATCACCACTCTGTTTAGCTCAGAGGTCACCACTGCAGATCGTTGTAAATTAATCTGACCACAGCTCAATTGATGGTTCATCATCGTAAAAGCCATAATCAATTCTTGATGCTTCCACATTGATGGCTGGCTTATAGGCAGGGCATTCCCTGGAGTCAACTCGGTGCTCAAATGCCTTTTTGTCCCATATACAGGTGGCACATTTATCACCTTTATTTTTACTCAGGCAATCTGCAAATTTGTGCCCTTCTTTACCACATTGTGAGCAACACTGGTCTGAACTACACTTTGCAGCAAGGTGACCATATCTTTGGCACTTGTAGCACCTTGTTGGCACTAGGTAGTCTCTCACATTACAGGAATGAAACCCAATATACATTCTTTCCTGCTTAATCATCGTATTTCTTATGTCATAAGTACACTCTAGTACTACATTTACATAGTCTTCGCTTGACTTCTTACCAGTCCTGTGACTGACCTTTACCTTTCTTTTGAAGTCATTGAGTGTCACCTATGTGTCTTTGAAATTTTGACCATGGATAGTCTCTAGAAGGTCCTTATTGTCTTCTCTCCTAGGTACATCGTATATCACCACTTTCGGACCTCGTTTTCTGGGTGACTCCAGTTTTAGCGAAGAAAATTCAAAATTTCAAAAATTAAAAAAAATATAAAAATGTGGTTTGAATGGAATTATTTATTTATACTTAATTTTATAGCCAGTGACATTTACTTTTGATCTTGCTTTCCCTCTTTAATTTTTATTCTTTTTGCCTAATTTATTGTTTTTGCCTAATTTATTATTTTTTAACCTAAACGAGAGCAGATATCAAAAATATGTCTGGCAGTTTTTTTTTAGAATAGTTTTTACCGTAGTAGTTAATTTTTTCATAGCAAGAAATTATACAGTTTCGACTGAAAATGCAATCAACCAGAATTTCACTAAATACATAGTTAGCTAAAACTATATTATTTAATGCCTTGAAAAAAAAATCAGCCAACCTGGAGATTAAGATTATAGACAAAACTGCCCGACAGATTTTTGATATCTGCTCTCGCTTAGACGAAAAAAAATAATATCGCTAAAGAATTTAGAAATTAGAGAGCACGGCTAGAGTGGATATAGTTCGTCCAATTATATCGCTGTATGTAGTACCACATTCGCATGGTGTCTGGTACATGCATTCACGAGTTTGTTGTTTATTTAATGTTGGTTCTACTTTAGTGATCGTGGTTTTCACTGTTGTGCTAGAGCCGAAAACAGTTCGTAGGGCATGTTTGTTACCCAATCATCTTATTTTTTCAGGGAGCCCTCATACATTTGGAATAATCAGATTTTCAGTTGGTGGCTTGGCTTTAGCTAATTGATCCTTTGGTGTATTATTATTTTCAACAGCTTTTCTATGATGTTTCTGGGCTAGTTATTGGCTAGAAATTCATACATTGGGTGACTCTATTCCTCCGTAAATGCTATCCTGTATGAGAAGATTCTTCTTGCTCTGTGGGCTATGGTGCGGACAATGCCGGATTTTGTACTTGTTGGATAGTCAGATTTTCTATGAACATTGGTGTTGAGTTTGGAGTTTTTCCTGGAGACAAGGGTGTCAAGAAAAAGAATGCCATTTTTGATTATACTTCATGTGTAATCGGAATTGATGGCATCAGAGAATTGATGAAGACTGCAAATTGTGTCAGTTTTCAAGGTAATGTTACCAAATGTCGTAAGTGTCATCTACCTATCGCAGGAAATTGTGGGCGGTGTAGTTGTTCAAAATTTTCAGTGAATATGTTGGCCATGAATAGTGAAAACTATTTTCCTATGGTCATGTCATCAGTTTGTTTATGAGAAATCCTCTCTGAACTGAAAATATGTTGTAGTGTCACAAAATATCACTAGTTCCATTATAAATTATATAGGTATAGCTGTTATTTTACTTTCCATTTTAGACTCTACAAAGGCAACAGTTTCTGTTACTGGTACATTGGTGAATAAGCTCTGGACATCGACACTCATTAGAATGTCGAAAGGCACTACGTTTGCAAAAGTTTTTGTGTTCTTTGATACGGGTTGAAAGAACATAAAAACAACTCTAAAAAAAGCAAAACCCAAAAATCTATACTGGCCGAACATGCATGGTAAAATAGCCACAAAATAATTTGGGAAGACTAAACCACTTACACAGGAAACTGACAAAATGAAAAGAAAAAATAAAAATCACTCATTATTAGCAATATAAATATTTTCAGACAACAGAGCATTCAATTAAAAAATATGTGGATCCCATTGATTGAAAGTTAAACTAATTTAGAGCACAAAATAAAAACAAACACTCAACCCACCACAACCATTCAAAGTCAATACATGCTGCGTGACCAATCAGGAGACAGCTCGTCTCTCATTGGCTGAGCACAATAAGGGGCTTAATATATATAAACCCATAGTTTTTCCAGTCTCCTCATAAGTCGCACTCGTGTTCCTGAACCCCGTGTGTCTACCTGATGACGGGAAAAGATTCCAGTTCCCGAAACGTCGTTTATACTGACTGTTGGGAAAACTACTGTGTTTTGTTTCATCTTATCGTTTGTGTCGTTTGTTGTTTTTTTCTGTTTGTATCCGACATCTTTGTGTTTTGTTTCGCCTCATCGTTGTGTCGTTTGCTGTATTTATGTTTGTGTTTTTGTTTCGTCTCATCGTTGTGTCGCATGTCAACTTAGGTTTCTTTTTTATATTTTGTTATTTCTTTTATTTTATGTTCTGTTCCTTGTTTTATCTGACCAGATTCCAGTTTTGGAATTTCATGTTGTGTATGTACCCTTATGACTAAAGCATACTCTGCTTATTTATGTTTTCTTGTCTTGTTTTTAGTTTTCTTTTGACAGTCATTTATTTTGCAATGGAGTATGTCCAAACCAATAAATCCAGTCATGCACTCCCATTGTACAGTTCTTTCAAATATTAGGAACAAGAAGGAACTGCTGATGTAGATAACACAACAAAGAAAGAAGAGATGGACGGGATCTTCAAAAAAAATTAGTTGGTTACTACACTGGTAGCTCTAAGATGTATAAAGAGAACTGTCACTTCATCAAACAAAAATGTGGCGAGTACAAAGTCAAATCCAAGTGGTGATGTTGGAGTATGCGAACTTAAAGGTCGTTAGAAAGAGTTAGAGAAGAAAAGACCACAAAAAGCAGCAGAAGGTCCAACATATGCAGGAGTCACCAAAAAAGTCAAACGAACAGCCCTACAGGTAGCTGTAAAAGCCTGCAAAAAAATCAGTGATGGTTCTGCCATCGAAACCAGATCAGGACCGTAAGCAGACCGAAAACCAGATCCGGAAATCCACCAATCCAACCAAGGATGGATTAAAGAGAAAGAATATATATGGGCTAAGAAATGGAGGAGTGATGATAGAAACAGGAGACAACTAGATGCTAGAAAAACTGTCTGACAGAATCAATTAAAAAGTTGGGACTTAGGGTTGAAACACCCAAACACAGAGGATCCAAAGCGATGATACATGACGTTCCTCGAGAAGCGGATACAGAAGAAGTTTTGATGCAGTCACTGCATCAGCAAAACTTCATAGATAGTGAAGTAACGTGTTAACATTTAATAGACCCAATTTGGCCCCATATGAGGAAAATGAACAGGACCACATCAACTGTTCACATTGTTTTTTAGTGTTATCACAAAAAAAACTATCATGTGTAGACGGGCCGTGTGTACTTGCAGTTTGCCTGCTGTCTGTTTAAAGACGTTGTACATACTGTGAGATATAACAAGTGTCAGAAATATGGATACCAGGCATCCAAATGCCGAAGTAAAGAGATCTGTTCTAAATGTGGAAGAGATGGTCGTGGTTACGAAGCCTGAGAGGCAAGAGCAGACAAGTGTACATACCATGTGGTAGAAAAGAGAGCTCGTAATGACAGAGTGGATTCCGAGGACTGTTCAGCGTACCTGCGTGCCTACTAGGTTGAAATTCAACGAACTGACAATGGAAAGGAAAATAATATGTTTTGCACAGATGAACATGCAGCGATCAGTTCTATAAATGCATGAAGTTGTTAAATTTGCAGAACAGTTGAACCTGGATTTTCTGCTATTCGAGGAGCCATATGTTTTAAGCGCGAAGTAGCGGGACCACCAGAAAAATTTGTAATAGTTGAAAGGTACACATAAATATGTAATGAGGATACGAACAAATCTGCCATAAATTGGAAGAACTTCACTCTCAAATGAACACCATTTAGTGGCAACAGTGGAAATCGAAGTCATTTAAATCCAATTGGTGTCATTGTATTTTCAATTCGCAGACTCCACTTAAGAACATGTTCAAAGATCGGATCAAATACTAAAATAAGGTTGGGTACCACAACCTTCTAATAGCCGCAAATGTAAATGCAAAGTCTGAACTGTAGCATTCCCCTGTCACTGACACCTAAAGGGAAATGGTTAATGCCTTGCTACGTTTACACTTTATCTGGGGAATAAACCAATCAACTTATGTATTACCAGCACACATGATATAGAGATCTTCATAGAAGTCACATTGGCAATCCTGGAATTAGAGCATAAGATATATTCATGAAATGTACTCGATGAGTCGGCAAGTGATCGCAGACTCATAACTTTCGAAATTATGATTGATCATAATACACTGGGACACAGGGTACTATAGACCCAGGTACATACATAGAGGCACCAGTTGAAGGCATTTTGACAAATAACTGGTGCAAGAAATGGCACAGGTGTTTGGAGACACTACTGAAGATTTAGCAGTCTCAGTAACTGATGCTATAACAAGTACCTGTCATGTCACTACAAGGAAAATGCATAAGCCACCACCCAATAAAAAATGGTAGGGTAATGAACTTGAAGTGCGAAGGTGGAACATATGCAAACATCGCTGTGCTTTCAAGAGAGAACTTGATCGGCAAATGAGACAAGACCTTACGCAACTCTATAAATCTGAAAATTAGAAATATAAAGCATTAATGAGAACCAAGCGCAAATAAGCATGGCAAATTCTTGTGGAAACCTAAGGTGATGACCCATGGGGAACTGTCAACAAGAAAACAGCTGGAAAGACCAACACACCTAGTATTTTGATGAGTATTAGTATTGAAGGAGCAGATGACTCCATTAATATAAAATAGAACATAAACAGACTCATGAATGAGTTACTTCTTGATGACCAGGCTGACAATGACACTTTATACAACAGCCACCCCAGCAACAAATGACAACAAATAATGGAACTGCCAGATACCATGAATGCTCTGCCTTTCAGAATAACTGAGCTAGATTCAATCATGAAGAGCACGAAAACCAAAAAGGCACCAGGTGTGGATAATATCACAATCGAGGCTCAAAAACTAATTTTGGAAATTTTTAATGTATTTTGGGCAATAGCCCGTTCCCAAACATATGGAAACAAGTAGTAATACATATACTGTATAAATGTGGAGTAAAAGATACTAAGCTCCCGAAGTCATATAGACCTCTTACACTCTTGCCAATATTAGGTAAGATATATTGAAAACTTTTAAATAAGTGTCTAATTGAACACCTTGATGCAAATGGAGGCCGCTTCAACAAACAACATGACATTCGGAAAGGCTAAAGAACTGAATTGGCAGTACTCGACTTAGTAGACAAGGTGAACGCAACTAAAGAAGTGCACGTACTGGGAATATTCCTGGACATATCAGGAGCATTTAACATTGCCTGGTGGCCTGAAGTTCTGTGGGAATTTAAAAAAGAGAGACTGTCTAGCGAATATATATGTGGTACTGGTGTATTAATATGAGAATAGGAAGTGTACATATGTGATTGGAACATCACATGTCAAAAAATATCTGACCAAGGGGTGCCTCCAGGGATCTGTCCAAGGCCCCCTACAGTGGAATATATTGTTTGATAGCATGCTAATGCAGAATCTCCCAGCAGAATGCACGATCTTTGAGTATGCTGATGATGGCCTGGCGATTATCACAGGAGAGTCAAGAAAAGAACTAGAAGAAAAGAGTGAATGGATGTTAAGACAACAGAAAATGTGGACCCTGGCTACGGAGCTACAGTTCTCAGTTGAGGAAAGTGTGTGTGTGACGTTTACATGTAGCTTTAAGAAATGTTGGCCAGCAATATATTTTCAGGGCAGACCACTCAAGCTTGAGACATCAGAAAAATACCTAGGAATAGTACTTGATAGTTCCCCACCATTCATGGAACATTTGTGAAATATATGCACTAAATCCGTAGTGCTGCTTAACAAAGTCCGAGAAATTGCCCTCACTAGGAGAGGACTGAAGTTTCACATGCTGAAAGTAATATATAACGGTGTCTTCAACGCGTTAGTGTGCTCTATGCAGCAACAATGTGGGACACAGAACTCAACTATCACACAATAGGAGACACCTGGATAATGTGCAATGATCAGCCTTAATCAAGTAACAAAAGCATATTGTACAGTGCCTACTGAAGCACTACCAGTGCTGTCTGCAGTACATCCAATAGATATCCTGATCTCTTGAGAGAGGAGAACTCAGGAAGAATATCAGATATCGACCACCGAATAGCTTGAGAAAAAACTTGCAAGTCTAGAATCAGTGAGAATGTGGCAAAGTCGTTGGAATGACATTCCCAAAGTTAAAGAATAGTTTGCGGAATTCTCAAACGTTGATGAACGACTAAAGAACAGTTGGATATGAGTCACACACAAACTGTCACAAATCCTGACAGGGCATTAAAAATTTTACGTACAAACTGCATAGTTAGGGAATAACACCACAAGCACTGTGCAGAGTTCGTAATGTGGATGATACCGTGCAACACGGCCTGTTAGACTCCGGGAATATAGAAGATCTCCGCATATAATTTCTACAGGTGCTAGAATGGCATAGCATCATGATCATTGATAGACATCTAGCCATGCAGAATAGAGCAACAGCCAGAATTTTAACCAACTTAGCAAGGTCTGTCTGCCAAAGGCTGATGGGGTTTGAATCCTTGGAAGGGTCAGGAAGATACTGAGAGCGATGGCTGACACAAATTCCCCATCCGAGCAGGATGAGTCGACAATATGGCCCTTTACCTGGCAACCTGTTGTCTTTGTCAGAACAAGACTTGCATCACTTTACCGAAGATGCACTATTCACTATAGGAACCGGGTATGAAGGAACAGGAAGATACGAATATATATATATATATATATATATATATATATATATATATATATATATATATATATATATATATATATATATAGACACACACACACACAGCGTGTCACAAAAAGGTGTGGCCAAACTTTCAGGAAACATTCCACACACACAAAGAAAGGAAATATGTGATATGAACATATGTCTGGAAATGCTTAGTTACCATGATAGAGCTCAATTCCTTACATCCCATTAAATAAATCGTAAAAAACATTTTGTACAGACACTGTTCCAATTACCCATTGGAATGATTCGTTAAAATGTA
The DNA here is from genome assembly GCA_003012365.1 of Medauroidea extradentata. Lineage (NCBI taxonomy): Eukaryota > Metazoa > Arthropoda > Insecta > Phasmatodea > Phasmatidae > Medauroidea > Medauroidea extradentata. The sequence continues at coordinate 79,823 of PNEQ01009288.1, forward strand.
TGTTGCTTCCTAGAATCACCGCCAGGTGGGCAACATGACAGAAGGTAATTGTAACTGTATTGTGTCTATTCATTTCACATGAAATGATGGACTGGAAGCACACAGAAACACACAGTACCAGCATTACGT
>PNEQ01009288.1:80051-127325 GCA_003012365.1 Medauroidea extradentata
ATATATATATATATATATATATATATATATATATATATATATATATATATATATATATATATATATATATATATAGGCAGAATCTCACCTGATGGAGAGAACAATATCAGTGCACTAACACTGATCAAGGCTCAAGAGTATGTACCAACGAATAACTATGGAACCAAGTGGAAAGAGTAGATAGGAATTGGTATTTGTTCTTAAAGAAGGAAATAAGAGAAATCGCACAGCTCCAAGGAACCCTGATAAGACCACCAATTGGACCACATCCAAGCCATTGACGGTATACGAAGACCTAGAAAAGGCTGAATGGTTGCGAACATTGAAAGAACCGAGTATCTTCGCTGCAGCAGTGGCCATGACGATCCATTCCACAGAGGGGGGACACCACATAATTTTTTCCCACCCAAACTATGCTGACCGACATCTAATTACCGTCAACAACAGTCCGAGAGAAGGCAGCGAACTCGTCGAGATACTAACAATTGTTTTGAAGAGGAGAGGTGAAACTTTCAACCTAGAAAATACGAAGAATGAAGCTATTAAGAATTGTGGCCGAAGGACTTTCGACTACGGAAAGCCATTTAATTGCTATAAAGTAGTTCGATACTAAGAGGTAGAGAAGATCAGAAGAATTCGATTACCTCCTCAAGTGCATGGGTATGTAGGGGAAGATGGTCAATCGCGCCCCTTCCACCATGTACACGACGAGTTCCAATGAGCCTTCTTTGTAGAGTATCGGGTAAAAGTCCAAGAGGCGGTTGGGGTAGATACCACACGAAAGAGGCGAGAAGGCCAGGTTTATAACCGAGAAAACGTACGGTCAAATTCTACTAACCAACCAACAAAGCAACAGTAATAAGGTAAAGGGAACACAACATAAAGTGTGGAGCACTAGCTTATCATTAGAGTACAGTTACAGTGCGGGAGAAGGGAGTATACGCAAGGACTTTGGCCCCCTAAAAAGCTTTCATCATCATCAACCAAATAGACGGAAATCGATGTCAATGTTTTAAATACACAGTGAAGTCACGAATCAATAGTTCAGTTAGTTTTATTACATTATTTAGAAAATATTTTTACTCCCATTAATTATAAATATCAAATTTTGAAGTAATGCTAGTATTCGCTACTGTAAGGAAGAGAACGTGTAAAGTGTTACGTTAACTATACCTACTGTATCCTAAGACATATGTTGTCCATAAAATTAAAAAGAAAAAATTTTAAAATTCCGATTTTTTAAAAAACATTTTCATAGCTGCCCTAAAGGAACGGAACTTGCTTATCCCACGACTGTGAGAAACCAAGTTTTAAAATTGTTTATAAAGGTTAATTTACAACAGTATGACTATGATTCTTAAGTGGTTGTATATATTCTTTTCAACTCATAATCTCCTGTAACATACACTGTTAAATAATCTAATCTTAATTACCAGTGATTGCCTCCTCTCCTCGTGAAACCATTTCTGAAATTTGCGGTTATCATTGCTGATATCAGAAACAATTCTTTCTTGAAAGCGATCGGTGTTATTCTGTTTGAAATCCGATGAACATATTTCCAGCGGCTTGCTGAAAGTAATGGAAGAAGTGTTTGAGGAATTGAAGTAGTGCGTCCCTGTTCTGATGTTGATATAATATTCTGGTGGGAAGGAAGCATTTGGAGATGTACCGTCGGTTGAGTAGCCTGTAGAATAAGCAGACTCAGGCGATGACAAATTCGTCCCAGAACTGTAACCATTTTTCCGTAAATGAAGTAACTTTGAGTCTGCAGCATTATTCCCACCACATTGAGAGAACTGTTGAACTGCCGTATAATCGTCCTCGCATTTGTCTGCCTGAAAATAAAATAAAAATCATATGTTAACTGTTTGAACGAGTTCCAAAAATACATAACATTGCTCAAGTGTTCAGATATTCGTAGACAATTTTCTCCAATAAAATTTTCACACACCTAATGTTTACTTGGATTAAATTATAGCTGTTTTTCCATTAAAGTAATTACGATGATTATAACAAAAATTACTACTAATATATCCATAACGGTGTAGAATTATATATACATCATTATACATTTTGAACAATAGGACATGCAAAGGCTAATAAGGTTTTTAAATTATGTACAGGTGAAGATAATTTAAATTTTGAAAAAGAAGGCCATTAGTTGTCTAAAACATGTATTTATTTATTAAACAACACCGAATTGCTGAGACGTTCCGCCTCATATCCAAATATCAAAATTTCGTTAGTAAATTATGCAGTCCCACACACATTATGCGGAAAACACATTGTAGTAGATAATTATATGTAGGATTTCCATACACAATAATTAAATTATAATTTTTTTGAATCAACTATTATCTATATCTATTTAAGATACTTGGTTGCTCCAGTTAGTACTACTAAAACCACTAGTCACGTAAGAATTGGTTTTTTCATGCTAGACCTTGTTAAGCTTGCATTTTCAATGATTTCATCGTAGTAAGTTTATTGCGGGTTGTGAATAAAATGCAATCACAACATATGTGCACAAGTAAAAATTTTGTGAATTTTATTTTCTGAAATTTCAGAATATAATATTTTATGCATATCTTCGTTAAAATAAACCCATACATTTTAAGTTACTATAAAAGCAAACCCTTTTTCTTTATCAAATTTATGTATATTATTTATACAATACTAATATATGTTCATATATTCTATTTTGCTTATAAATTCCATTTGTGACATAGGCCTAATATTTTATGGAATTTACTTATTTAGCATTTATTTACAAGTAGTTTATTCAATTCTGTACCATTTTCTTGGGTTTTTTGCTTATGCAATGTTAGAAAGCAGATACTATTATCTTATCTTGGTTTACAATAATAGTTTTTCTCTATCCTGATAAATACAAAAATACCTCAACATTCATTCAAATTCAAACTTGATACGAGAACGTGCATACACATAAACATTTATTCTTTACAGCAATCGCGTTTTCCTCATTCCAAGTGTCTTAAACCAGATTTTCATGGTAACTAACCCAGTATTTACTTGAGAAGCTCATTTGCATTGTACACTTACGTAATTTTAGCGCTGGTTGTCGAAAAATATGAGGTGATTTTTTATTTAGAAGTTCAGTGGTAATTTCGAAGAACGTGTAACATCAGAATTCTAGATTTCATATATGTATTTACGTGTTAGTTAATAAAAACGACGGAACTACATGACACTGGGATGATGTATTATTTCACAGAGGATCACTTTTAAATTGCTTACTTACTTTAATAGTGATGAATATTTTTGCAAGGAAGCCTAGGAGCTGTGATAAAATTTTGATTAGATAATATTTTCTTGCTTGGCATAAAAAACAAACACTTGTGTTAATATGCGTTCTGCACCGATGCAATACCAAAAGATACATTTCAATTAATGAAATTAAAAATACTCCACAGGAATCATCCTCGTAATTAAACTCCCTGTAATTAACACAATCACTTGCCTCTGCACATTAATTCGCAAAATGCTCCCCATATCCCTCTTGTTTTTGAACAATCAAATGAAACATATCGGTCAATGTGACTACACAATATAAATGCACATGCCTAAATTGACTATATGTGAGCTAAAACGTACATGCCCAACTGCAAAATGGTACACCAAAATATATAGACAAACCAATTAGGGAAATACAGCAGACATTATAAATTACAGTTGAACCTCCTAAGCAAATTATGTTGTACAGTACATTTTAGAGGAAATTTGAATTTTTCTTGGCAGTGATGAATGACTTTGAAAGGGGAGCCTAGGAGCTGTGATCAAATTTCTACTTAAATTTCATGCTTGGCATAAAAAAACCAACCATTTAGTTAATGTGAGATTCTGCACAGATGCAATATCAAAAGTTTAGTTTCCTTTATTGAAACTGAAGAAACTCCGTGGGTATCATCCACGTAATTGAAGTGTGGCACGATCACATACCACTGCACATGAATTCACGTAATGCTCCACTACATATTCATTTTGTCCTTAAACAAACAAATGCACCCTATCGGTCAACTTGTATATACAATGTACATGCCTGTATTGTTTATATTTAACTATAACTTATGTAGCCAACAGCAAGTTGGTACAACATAACATACTGACAAATCAATTTGGGACACGTTGCAGTCATTAGCAATCACAGTCTAATCTGCTAAGAATAATTTCTCTCTACAACACGTTTTCCACATAATTATAATTTTTCCCAGCATAATAAATAATCCTTCATCAAAATAAAAAACAAGGTTAATTTTAAACACATTTCTTTATTTAAAAATTACAGCACAACTTTGACATCGCTAAACAGTAACAAGATAAATACAATTTGTTTTTTATGACTTTTAGAATGGAATGTCATGGTAAATCGGTAGTAGACACAATACTTGTGCAATATAATTTTAACAAACAAATATGAACATACCTTTCGGTTAACATCAAAAACATAAAATTTTTTACGAATATATTCAATGGTTTAGCAAAAAAATTTTTTCCCACGCAATTATTCCTTACAGACTAGTAGAAATATGCTGTTTATAATGTATATTTCATATTTCATAAAACAAACACAGCTGATTTTGAAACATATTTTTTTACATGTGTAATGAGTGGTTTAACTAAAGTATTAATTTTCTCATAATTCTTATTTTAATGATATTCTACATTTTATTGACACATTACATGAAAACGGCTGAACCTAAATACAGTTTTTACTGTACACATTTAGTTTTATGTACTGCAAGACACTGTTCTCCAGTAAGTCCAGATTTTCGAGGTTGGTTGCCATAATACTTGAAACATTGCCTGCACACAAAAATTTTGCCTTTATGTGACGTCAACTGTGAACGTATCAGGCGTGAAAAGTTCTTGATGTAGCAATAGTGTTGAATTTTCTTCTCTTTGTCCTTCAACAGAAGCAGATCGAAATGGTCAGGCTTCTCTTCATTTGTCACTTTCAATGGGATCACCTTGTGTTTTTCATTCAGGCCGTATACATTTACAGAAAGAGTGGGATTTTTCTTTTCGAAAACTTTGATCTGCTTGAGTGGCATCGGGAACTCAAGCCCACTGAAATCATATTTGTTCACCAATGCTGCATATCTCTTGTCTATTCGTTGAGGGTACGAGCTCTTCACAGATCTGACCAACACTGCCCACATGAAGTCTTTGTCATCGGAACTGCGGGGGTTTATTACTGGGCGTTTGTTTTTTATTGATTCGGGGATGTCGATGTAAGTAGATGTACATAAGTCATCGTTCTTTATGTTGCATGTATTTTGCTTGCCACAGACTTTCAAATGCTTGCTAAAGATATCCTTCCGCGAAAGCATTTTGCCACACTTATGACATTGGTACGAAAATCGAGCTGTGTTGAACGAGCAGCTGTGAATTTCATGCCTGCGGGCTGTATATTTCTCGCCGAAATGTTTATGGCAAAACTGACAGCATAACCCCGACGAGCGATATACCACACCTTTGCAAACTTTTGTATGTCTACATAAATTATCGCGACGGGTGACCGTTTTTATACACCTGTCGCACTTGTATGTTGTGCGGCTTGGATTGTAAAAGCATTGGCATTCGTGTCGGTTAGCATTAGAACGTCGAGTGAAGTTCTTATCAAAATATTGGCACTTGTTTACTACATTTGGTGTTGGTACCAATACTTACGTTGAAGAACTTGATGATCTCCTGGGTAATATAACAGTTGCACGCAGCATAGCCATTATCTTGAGCACAGCTTGAATTGTCGAGAGATAGAGCCTCCGGTGTCGAACAAGTCGTTGTCGTTGCTGGAGATGTCTCTGATGCTGTTGTCGCTGATGATACGTTGAACTGAAGAAGTCGTTGACGCTTATCAAAATATGCTAGTGTCTCTGCTACCAGTGCTTTTGATGTTGGTACCCTCGACTCAGGAAGATGACCCGCTGTTGAAGAGGTCGATGGTATGATGCTGTTATTGTCGATGATGGTAGATAGAACTGAAGAAGCCACTTACACTTAATAGCAATATCCAGTGTTTCTGCAAGCAATGTCAAGTGCCGATGATGTTTGATACCCTTAGCTTAGAAAGATGATCCACTGCTGAAGAAGTTGATGGTATGCTGACGATGTTGACGATGATGGTAGCTGAACTTACGGTGCCGCTGGCACTGTATACGAAGAATTTCTCTGACAGACTGAAAGACGATATACTCTTCACGACATCCAACATAGAACTAACACTCCTGTCAGTATTGCCTGCGTCTATAACCTCCTTGAACATACATATAATCAATGATGTTGATGTTAGGAGCCCTCATCACATGAAGATGGTTTACTGCTGAAGAAGTCGATGGTATGCTAGGGATGTAGATGATGATGATAGGTAGAACTGAAGAAGTCGCTGGCACTGTACCGAGAATGACTAGTCTCTTCCTGACAGACTGCTACACAGCGATGTACTCTTCATGACAGCCAAAAACAGACTAACACTCCTACCTTTTACACCCGCCTGTGTGAACCCTGGAATATACACTTGCAGATATGTAAACTCTTTTAACATAAAATATGTGCAAATATGTTAGGTGGCAGTTACAGTGCCATCCGTCATCGCAAGTTCCTTTCTACCGATGGTCGAACAGTTTACAAGCGTTCACTGTTTAAAAAAAGTTGTCAGTCTATTCTTGGGTGCGATCGAGAGAAGATCTTCACTAGGGTCGACTACTGTCGTAAAATCGATGGTAATAACAAGAATGTGGAAACGATACAGCAAAAACCCGTGGACTGTAAAAAGTCAACATCGGTGATTGGGAACTGATTGTAGATGCTACTAACCGGACCCTGTATATGAACTAATCATAGGGAAACGGAAGTGACATAGTACAGCACACCGGACAGCTGACTGCAAGATGACATTACAAAGCAATCCAACGAATACATTTTGGGGTACTCTAATGGCACCGGCCATGTCATTGAACACCCTATACTGTAACCTACTTTCATAGCAACTATGTATGCCAACTACAAACAGACTATTGTTAATTCAAAATTAAAACACGTTTATGATTAGAATAAATACATATATATCTTTAACTCAGGCATGAAAAGGGATTAACATACACAAAAAATAAGATTCTTTTTTCGTTGAAGATGTTGAAAAGCGACGTCAGTTACACCGCGAAGATGAAGAAAAGTGTAGTGCAGCCTATAAGAAACACGTTGAAACGTGTACAGCTAAAGCTCTGACACCTGTACAGGTCACTAACCAGCCAAATAATAATGGCTTTGTGTTAAAAGAGTCGGCTTTTCGTGGTAGCCTCAAAACATATGTTGCAGTGAATTCGACTGGAACAGAGAAAGACATTTGCTCATTATTGAACTACATGAAAACAAATTTAATACGTCAACTGACAACGGAGATGGAAAACCACGGATCTCTAAAATATTATTTATGGTTAGAATGTGATTATACAAAACCAGAAACTCATGATAACGAAAACTGCACTAAAGCATTCAAAACAACTAATGTAGGCCTACCTCTGTACAATATAAGTGAAATCGCAAACAGCGTCGAAGTATCTATAAATAACATTTGTCAAGAAGAAGAAGAAATGGTTACTAAGGGTTCTGGTTGGATGCTAAGTGCAGTAAATCATCTACAGCTAAGAACGAATGTATTAATGTCACTTGTAAAATAAAACGATTTTTTGCAATTAAACATTTAAATTTGTTGCTGTAAATATTTACACTTATGAACAAAACAGAGTGAAACTGTAAATGCTATATGTTGAAAAGAAAATTTTATACCCAAGCAAATGTATGTGCACATAGTTTAAACAATTTTCAATATATATATATATATTTTTTTTTTTGCAAAGTTTAGATATTTTTCTCTTGCATGCTATTGACGTAAATTAAAATTTTAAAATTTGTGTGAAAAAATATTAAATTTATATGTCAAGTGATTTGCTAAAAGATGAAAAATTGTTATTTATAAAACTTAATTTTTGCACATTCAACGATTCTTATCTGAGTGTCCTTTGTAATGTTTAATCACATTATGCATATATTTGAACTGAAAAAGATCGTAAATATTTTCACTTGTAAACGGTATCGTGTGAGTTTGTTAATAGTGTAAAATAAAAGGTATTAGTTTACCATAAAAATGTTTGTACATGTTGTTTATACAATTTTATCTAGTGAAAGATGTATTAAATTATTTCCTCTTTTCTCTTAATTGTTACTGACTTAAAACATTAACTTTGATGTTTTACATGTAAGAATAAAGTAATTAATTGTAAAGTGATATTGTTACTGCTCTATAAAATTATACATATAAATGAGAATCTAATTTGTAAATAAAAATTCTTTATTGCATTTACTTATAGTTGAATTTAATAGGATTCCTTAATTTTCTTCCCTACAAACACAGCTGAATATATATTTTTTATTCACCATACTAACCAATCAAATGCACTCATGAAAAATAATTGTGACTTGTGAAAATTGACCGAGGAGTTCAAAAAGACACATGGAGTAGTACTATTGAACATGAAAACCCTCTACTTATACATTCAGTTTTTTTGTTTGTTTTGCTAGTAATTTTTTCACAAAATATTTGTTGTGACGACGGTGTTCATTTCTTACATAAAAATATTTTGAATCTTCGTACTGTGGAAAGTCTACTACTATCTGGAAAATGCTCAATAATTGGTATTGTTATATAAATGCGCTAATTTTTTTTTCTTCTGAAAATGTAAACCAAATTCCACTGCTTTTATTTTATAACACATGAAGTACATAAATGCTACAAACCAAAATTTAAAGTTACCAACATATAGAAAATGCCTTACGTTACCTATTATTACTACTACATACAAATAAACTGGTAAATAACATATAAGTATTTATCTTTGTCTTGATCTTAGCATAGGACAAAATGGTATGTTAATCAGTGCAGTTAGGTACATGCACACGAACTAACTGGCGGTTTGTGAAAATTTTGTGAGATGTTCAGATATACTTTCAAATAAATTACTCACGCAGAAATACAATTGTACATAAAAAACACTATACTTACATTCATGTCTGTATTATGACGATCAAGGAAAAATTAGTGCACAAAGAAATGAAGCAAAATAATGTGTACAAAATTAGGTGACGCTGAAGAACTTTTAAATTCATTTGTTTTTGGTGGTAGTTTACATCTGACAAGTTGCAGTAGAAAATCTTAACATAATCTGTTTATCATTAAATAAATACAAACGGAAAAAATATTATGAAAAGAAACGTATTTAAATAATAATGACCTAAGCTAAGTCTTTTACATGTATAATAAATAAATAAATAAATAAATAAATAAATAAATTGAAACGGTGACATATCACACAATTTCATAATGAATCGTAGCCGAACTGGTAGATTATAAGTCTCCTGTGCAGGTCTACTGTGAGCATTCTTATAAGTGAGGATGTACTAAGGACGATCCAGGGACCCACGTCACGCCTAAACGCAACTTAATGGTCTCTGAACTAGTGGGCAGTATTTCCGTTAGTAGTTCACCTCTATGAAATTGTGAGTGGTGGTAAATTTTACTAAAAACGAGTGCATACCTGCAAAATGGTACAAACATACACACACACAAAGGTCTGAAGTATCTTGTAGGCTGCTCGCAGATTGAAACATACACAAATTTTAGAGACTTTTATTTTACTAACTCCCTAGTATGGCTCGGGAATGCGAGAAAATTATGTCCATGGTTGTTTAGATTGATTTTGCAAATGTTTGTACGAATACACGAACTAAACTGGGAAGTATTAAAATATTTGTTACTAAGTTTTTTAGTATTTATCAAATATTTTTATTGTTTATCAAATCTGCAAAATGGTTAAAAATTCAATACAATAGCATCGTGAAACTGCTTTGAGGAAACTTGCACGTACTTGTAAAGAAATGTATTGTGTGACAACATTTATTATTTTTGTTTGCATTGACTATGCAAAAAGACTAAATAAAGCTGGAAAATGCATTACGAAACCATTCTGAGGAACGTTTCAGAGTGCTTTGACGAATTAAGTATTTACTATGCCAAGAAATATTATTTAATTTTGTATTGACTCGGTGAAACATTTCAGTAATGCAAGAATAAATGTGCCGGGAATCAGTTTTGGGTAGGTCTAGAGACGATTAAACAAAAATTATTATAATATGGTATGTTAGTGTGTAATATTTACCTTTTTGTTCTGTACTGATTCCGCAAAATGGTTCAATGATTCAAGAAAAAATGCGTCGCATAGCGCTTTTGAGGAGTCTTATAAATGCTTATCCAAATTTTTGTATGCGAATTTATACTATTTTTTTAATTTAGTTCTGTATTTACTTCACACAATAGTTCAACAGTATTAAGTGCCCGCGTAGCTACATTAAATGTCATAGTACGAATGGATCAATAATTTTCAAGATTGTAGAACTCCATTGTGACTCATCTCATCATATAGCCTTATATGGAGTTGTGATAACCATAAAAAATACTAAATTAAGAAGTCATTCGCCAAAGAGATTCGAATTATTGCTATCATTATTACAATGTTTCAAAAGATGTTCCATCGAAATAGTCTCATATAGTTTTAATTTTAAAAAGTACAATACATTGAACATTATAACAACATAAGCTTCTAATATTCAGTACGATTTATATACATACTACTTCATTTATTAAAGATATTGCTATTACACTACGCATTTCAAAATCCAATGTTAGCAATCTCACCTATACAATAGAAGTAATTTGTGCAAGGTTTGAAGGATCAAATCCCTTTTCCTCCATTAATTTTTAGTGTTCTGAACATTTTAACATTAATGGAAGTATGATTTTACTACATACTATAAAACAATATGTTATTTCAAGCAACATGCGTGTACCCGCCCCTTTTTTTCCCCCTCTAGTGACCAGTAAGATAAACAAAATGGTTGACAATAACACTGTCACAAATATTTTAATCATATGTGTAATGGATCGAAAAAATATCGAAATCTGTGCTTATTAAATGCATTACGATGCTTAATCAGTATTGAAAGAAACATTAATTTCCGAAGTATTTTGATAAAATCTTAACTATGTTTATTGAAAGCTCTAAGGTGCAGGCATTATAAAAAACAGAGCGTTTATTAAATATACATAAATATATGCATTTATTATCGATAACCATGGGTTTAACACAAATAATTTAATTTTTTTTTAGAAACAGTATCATCTGTTTATATATACACGCATACAGTTTTTAAATTTGGCTTCAGGCAATATGCTGTAGCTCTGCTGGCGTGGACACGTTTCTATTAACATACTGTAGCTCTTTTGGTAAGGACATGTTTCTATCAACGCAAGGTCCGACAAGTCGAAACCCTCTACTGGTAAGTATTTTTAGTGTATCCAAATAAAGAAAATATTATCCAAAGACCTCGCAGATTAACTATAAGCAACAGATAAGCAGCCAAGATGACATATGGGATTCTAAAATAGCTGCCACAATGTCATCCAAATAATTGTACAATATACAAACACATTTCTCGTATTGTAAATTGCTAGCTTAGCACTGTGGATTGAAATTCCGAGAAAACGGCTCAACTGCGCAGAGGAAAAAGCGTCACTGAGCCGTTTTGCGGAGTTCGAGCTACGTATTGTGAATCAGGGTTTCTGACATTGGTTTTTTGGGATGATAATGATATTTCGAGAGAAAAAAGGGAAATTTTGAGGGGAAAAAAGGAAAATTTTTAAGGAAAAAAGGGAAATTTTTAAGGAAAAAAGGGAAATTTTAGGAAAAAAAGGGAAATTTTAAGGGAAAAAGGGAAAAATAGCCGATACAAGATGGCCGCTAAAACAAAATGGTGGAATCCAAGATGGCTCCCGTCAGATCCACATCCACATCAACCAGCCCCTCGTACGCAGAACATACCAAATCTATCTACTGCTGTGATAAATCAAAACTTCAATATTACATACTTTTAAAACAATAGGATTATTTGACGTTCTTTTAACCAAGCTTAAGACAGCAGTCACTATCACTATTATTTCTATTACATGCACATGAACTGAGCCAAAAATATTGACATGGTGTAATGATAATGCGTCTGCAGTTAAAATTTTTAAGTAACACAAACCTTGCTGGAGTACTCACCATAAAGTAGCTTCTATTACTGCTGTGGCAACCAAGAAAATTTATTTCAATGATTGGAATGCTATGCAATGGGATAGAATCAGATGCTCCATAAAATTTAAACTTGGTTATACTTAAGTTTTCAATCCCAGGACGTTCATAAATTCCTCCAGATAAGTTTTTGGCCGCAATGAACAGGTGAGAAAAAAGCGGTACACTATAGATGCTCCCGAAGATTAAAATAAGCTTTTCATGAAGCACGGTCAGCTATTCAGGCCAGTTTATGATCGTAAAGTAAATGAGTGGATTTGTGCAGCCGGAAATCACTAAAGAACCCTTGTAACTGGCAATTTGAATTTTGCATGCGGTTCGTAATTCATCGTTCAATAAGTGATAGTGTTCTTGTAAGAGGACAGCATAGTTACGAAGTAGATGTTTGAGCTGATAAGTCAATATGCAGGTGAGGCAAAAACATTTCAAACATAGCACCACATAAATAGAAATTAGGAATACTAATAAAACCTGAGAAATAGAAAGGAGTGGACAGTATGTTGTGTTACGGGCGCGATCTACCGCAATTTACATCACCATTTTTTTATATGTTTTATTTGTACCAGATATATTTTTCTTTTTTTAGACACAAAATGTGACTAAATTTGGCTCTTATGAAATTTTTTTATCTCTCATAGTTTTCGCGTAATGGCTTGTTAAAATCATATTTTGCATAAGGCCTACACTAAAACCAACTGATAAACCAAACTCAATAAAATCACAGTGGATAAAGAGTAAAAATTATTTATATATAAAAAATACAGAATTTTTAAATTTGCATTTTCAGTTTCAGCATTTTTAAAATATAAATGAATTGAATTCTTCATTTTTATTAGCATGACATTGTAGCCTGTAATGTCTTTATCCGCTGTGGTTTTTTTTTTTTAGTTTGGTACATAAATTGCTTTTAGGGCACTGTCGCACAACGCGACCACGGCCGCGCGACCAAGAAATGCTGCCATTCAACTAGCGACCAAAGGAGCCGCTGAAATCAGGCAGTTCCTACATGGATGTCGAAGAGGTAGCTGCTCTTATTATTTGCACTCGGCATCTCAAACGCAAGAGAAGGGTAAAAAAGTACTGGATTCATCCTTTGTTTGTAGATCGTTCCTCGAAAGGCATGTTTGAGATGTTTTGTAACGATTTGAGGAAATACGAAGATACATTTTTCCATTACCTGAAAATGAGTATTCAATCATTTGATGAACTTTTGGATACAATGACAGATTTTATAAGCAACTCCGTACGACCTTCAGGCAGTGCATTTTGCCAGAAGAGAGGCTGGTAGTAACTTTAAGGTGGGTATACAAACAAATAACCTTTTATTTTTATTCGATTACAATTTTGACGAGAAGAGAGATGATAGCAACTCTGTTTTATTTGTCATAATACTAGGCATATTATTAAATGAAGCGCATGTTATTGCAATACTATGCGTATAATTTTAAAAATAGGCAGATTGGAAATAAAATATTGATACAGAACACTGTCACTACATTGTATAGCAAAGAGTTGTGTTACAATACAGAAATAAAAACCATTGAAATGTTCAATAAATATATCACACACATTTTAAATACATCAAGTGAAGCAAGAATTTGTAGTCTGTAGTACCACAATTATACGTATACAAGAAAGTAACACAATCAAGACACTACAAAGCAATGATGTACCAAAATTTAAATAGTTGGGGTAATTAATCAAATATGTCCACAGTCATAAATCACGTTTCAATATAATTGTATAATCTGAGACTCCACCTCTGACGAGTCGCTGCTCAAATTTGGAGACAAAACTTGGGGAAGATAATTGTCAGTAGATGTGCTTTGAATAACATTTCGGTGTTGTTGTAATGTGACTTTAATTGTAGCACATTCCGCAGAATTAATTATGCATTGCTGTGCTCCAAAAATGGAGCTGGAGTTTGTAACTATAGATTCATTTGATAAGAGATTACATCTGGGCTGGGTAAACAGAGAACCTTGCAAATCTGGCTGGATGAATGTCGAAGATAATGTAGGATAGGGCGGCTGAAAAGAACCGCCATTTGAAACGTTGCCGTGTACTGTGTCATATTGAATTACTTTCATTAGTTCCATTTTTGTAGAAAACTTTGAATGAGGTGGCAACTGCTTGAGTGGTGTCAGCAAAGAGAATAGAAACAACCTATCCTCATCACACTCCAGGAATCTCTCACGTTCCGCTATGTTTTCTACACATTTGTTTAGTACGGTTAACAGTTATGTTTCCATGGTGGTGGATGCCTTTCCTCTCTTTTTATTTCTTCTGCTGTTAGGGTCCATTGTTCTGTCCTGTTCATTGCTGTATGGTTCAATCGTACTATCATCATCTTTTCTAACTTCTTCTTGCACGATGCTGGGTTGGGTATCCTTGCTGCTAACTGTATTTGTTAAAAATAACAGCTGATTATAGAATATGTAAGGGCTCTTGCGGGATACACTGGACCCACTTTTCATAAATTTCATTCTTTTTAATTCTCTTGTGAAACAATATCTAAGACTCTTCCACTTTCTTTGGATAGTCAACCCTGAAACAAAAGATCGACGGGCACTTAATTATCTATGTTTCAGGTACCTGGCTTCCGAATGCTCTTTTACCAACTTACACCATGCATACAGGCTGGGAATAACAACTGTTGGAGATATAGTCCGACAAGTGTGTGCAGCTTTATGACACAATATGCGGAAAACCAGTTTCCCCGAACTTTCACATGAGCACTGGCTACAAATTGCAAGAGGTTTTGAAATGTTTTCCCAATTTCCTAATTGTATTAGCGCGACTTATAGCAAACATGTACGTAGCCTATAATAAGACCGCAGCGAAGTGGCTCACTGTACTACAATTATAAGCATTACTTTTCCATTGTGTTACCGGCAGAAGTAGATGCATATGTTACAACCTGGTTGCCATAGAAGTCGGCGCATAAGGTAAAAGTAGTGATTCATCTGTTTTAAAAATTTCAGTGTTGTACCAGAAATTAATAAACAACTCATTAAACATTCCGGCTGATGCTAATCTCCCAAATGGAAGTGACAGATCTTCACCTTTTGTTCTAGTAGGAGACGAAGCTTTCAGTTTATCAAAGAAAGGTATGCGTCCCTATGGTGGCAACAACTTAACAGTGAAGAAAAGAGGTTTTAATTATAGACTGTCTCAAGTCCGTCGATTCGTTGAATGTACTTTCGGAATACTTGCTAACAAATGGAGAATTTTTCACAGACCTTTAAATATAAATGTTGACCTAGCAACTGAAATTGCTAAAGCAAGCTGCATTCTCCACAACTTTGTGCGAGCTAGAGATGGTGTTCGGTTTGAAGACACGCTCACGCGGCCTGGTTTTGAGGATATACAGCCAGCAGTCACTGTTCGTGGAGGCAGGTCATCAGCAATTGTGAGAGATACCTTGGCTGACTATTTTGTGACCGAGGGGAAACTGGACTGGCAGTACGAGAAAGTTTAAAAACAGTTAACTAAGAAATTATTACTTTTTTTTAAAGATTAACAATCGGACAGTGCTATTGGGCTAGTTCGATATCAAATTCAGTTGTAAATTAAAATTTTTCCTATACAGCCAATATGTTGATAAAGAATACTCTACAACTTAGCCAAATATTTAGAAGATTTTTATGTAGATTTTTCTCCTTTTATTTTTAATAAAACATGGCTCTATTTGATAAGTTAACCTTTAAATTATTATCTAATGTATTAATAGTGTTATTTGTGAATTTACACTAATTTAAGTTTCATTGTTGCATTTACAGCCATAACTGTACAGTGTTGCATTTGAAATACAATGTTGCGATGAATATCTACGACTCTATGATAATAGGAAAACAATGTACGATTTGATATCTAGTGCTCTTAGAATTATTAAAGAACTTTCGACCTAAGGACATGGTTGGACGAATTTTCAATATTTTTAATTTTTATACTTGACGAAGTTAATGTTTATTTCGTAGACAATAATAGCGACTCTAATTTTATAACTTGAAAATTTCTAAGTATAAATAAAAAATGAACAAACTCATAAACGTAAAATAATAAAACCAGAAAAACAATGTCATGGTATACAGCACCATCTTTACAATAACATAAACATAATATATTTTGTATTTTAAAAAAGTTTATTTCAAAACTGTTATTTTCAGCAATTCTTTCAAGATATAATTTATGAGTTGTGTGGTTATATATAGTTGTTACTGTAACCCATGGCATTGTTATTCAGAGTAAATTATTTCATGCAATTAAGTTTATTGGTTTTAGTTTTATATTTAGTCTACAAACGTAACATGAAAATTTGGCTACGAAATGCCACAATGCGAAAACTATGACAGAAAATTAATTATCCCGAAGACTTAAATTATAGACTCTATTAAATTATATGGATTAAAGGCTATCTTATTCATATATATATATAATATTAAAAAATTATTAAAACTTTTGTGTCCACCATACCCTTAAACAGTGGGAACTGAACTTGATGCAGTGAAAAATGAGAAGTGTTAACAATGATACGGTTTTGGTTAGTATGCTCATCTAATTCTTTCTTCTCTCCTTCACTTGCTGAGTTATTTGCTAACAAATCAACAATCTCTTCCCAGCTCTGTTTTTTAGCTACACGGTTAGAATATTCGTTGCACAACATATCCCACAATGCTGGCCGTTTTTCCACTTCTACAATGAGCGTTTCCGTATCAATATTATTGTCATCCATAGCGAACTCACTGACAGAACATACACTAGCTGTACCGTCACCTGAGACGTAGCCGCGACTGTAGCCGAGCAATGAGACAACTTACAATCGATGCTAGCGTTTCAAGTGACAGCACGGTCAGTTGGTCAAGTTGGTCGCGTGTGCATCGCGCCTACTCTTACTGGTCGCGCGGCCTGCTGTGGTCGCGCGGTCAAATGCGACATCACCTACACAGCTCAACACAAACTCACTGGTCGTGTGCGGCCGTGGTCGCGTAGTGCGACAGTGCCCTTAGTGTAGTCTTTAAAATGTAAACATGCAAAATATGACTTTAACAAGCCATTGCGATAAAACTATGAGAGATAAAAAATTTCATATGAACCAAATTTTGTCACATTTTGTGTCTAAAATAAGAAAAAAATATATGGTACAAATCAAAAATAAAAAAAAAAGTTTATGAAAAATGCGGTAGACCGTGCTCTTAAGCACTATAGAAGTGGTGAGGGTGAGGCGAGAGGGTTTTACAGCCCTTCAACAACAAGAACGTAGCTACACAAATTGATGGAGAGTAAATGCCTTTGTTTGCTAGTACAAATTGGTCCTTAATAACAACAGCATACAAAGCAGAAGACGCTGAAGAAAACTTTACAATGTCAGATAGTGAAATTGAAATATGCTATAGTTTTATGGAAAGCCTAAGAATGTCAGTGTGTCCTTATTGCGAACATTTCTGTTATTTGGTTACTTATGTAGGACTACAAACACATCATAAAATAGTAATTCAGCCACGGTGGGAAGTGTTACTAATTTACCGACATGTATGTTCAAAAGTCAGCATCTAAAGATGTAGTGTACAATATTAAAGTCCTAATATTGTAGATTTCTTCTAAAAAAAGTGCACCTTGTCCAAACTCATTTGTTTCAAAGTATACCATTTCCGGCATATAGTTGCAAAATAGGCTGTGTTCAAAGTATTTAATTTAGTTTAATTCCCATCAGTTCTAATATTTATATGATACTTTATGTCTAGTGATATTATACACCAGCTGCGTAGTAGTATTTTTCTAAATTATGGTAGGACGTAGTGAATGGCAACAGCATTGTTTCCTGAAATACTGAAAAATATTTATTCTGGAAAAGGCTTGCTTGGCAATTCGCCTACTCATATCTAGAGCCCACGACTTTGGTGAAAATATTTCAGCAACACTTTGTTTTAATGCGTTACGTACACATCTGCAGTTCTGCCCCATGGTTATTGGCATAATGTATTAGAGCACAGGCATCGTTCGTTTGACTGTGTCATTCAGAACAAGGTCACTGCGACAGAACACGTCTGAGATTTGCGGGTAGAACGAGACGCTGAGGCCGGTATTCCTAAACAAAAAATTAAGGTCTACGTAAGCACTACCGTCTCAGACGCAACAAAAGCAACGGCAGAGATCAAACTCGCTGAGTGTATTCCATGACGTGTTTACATCGTGTCACGGGTTATTATTCGCCGGCCCGCGCGAGACTAGAAACAAATGAAGGCATGATGAGCGCTGACGATTTACCATGGCTATAACTAGATCACGTTAATCTTTGTACTTTTGAAACGTAATATTTAGCATTTGAATTTGTTTACAAAATAATTACAGTAACAAAGAGATAAAAATCACGGATTATAACGGTCACAATAAAAATATTCATTAACTGTTCCTTGTTTAAAGTTAAAACAGTAGGTACAGTAGCCA
The DNA here is from genome assembly GCA_003012365.1 of Medauroidea extradentata. Classification (NCBI taxonomy): domain Eukaryota; kingdom Metazoa; phylum Arthropoda; class Insecta; order Phasmatodea; family Phasmatidae; genus Medauroidea; species Medauroidea extradentata. Next base: position 98,705 of record PNEQ01009288.1, read on the forward strand.
CGCGATCGCAGTGTTTCCGCTCTTTTTTTAATGCTGATTATGACCTGAAATGTTATATTAGCACATTATTCGGACACATGCAATTAAATTCAAAACATAATTCGCAATCACTGTTAAAATATAATATATTATTACGTCGCAACTAAACACTAAAAATAAGGTATTGTCACGGTAACAGTGGCACCTAAATTAGGTATCTCATCGCCTCTATACACAACTCACTAAACCGACAAGTTTTTTTTCTTTTGTCATATGCTATTACTTGATCATACTTCAGTGACATTCATGCTTCAGTCAAAATTTTTTTGAAACAGTCTCTAATAACCTGGGTGTCGACGATACGTTAAGCTCACTTACCGTACCTTTAGTTTTTGAAATATATGAAATAAAAAGGTGTTTTTCACAATTTGCGAAGGCTTCAGAATAACACTGATACAGCGCGCGAGCTGTTTTAAAATATGTTGCCTGTCAACTGTCAACATCTGAAATGTGCTTTTGTTTTACAATATTATGATAGTAAATATATCGCAGATGTTTACAAGTTTCTAAAGAAACGTATTTTTTTGTGATGCAAAATGTTTACTAATTATGATTTTTTTTGCATGATTATGGCAATGTGGACGAATTAGAATGCCTATATTAATAATGTTTACACTGCGTTATTGTTATTTTACATGCATCAAAATGAAAAACGAAGATGCATTAGTACATTTTAATTGAGTATAACTTGTTATTATGAGCGTTAAAAATTATCCCGGAAAATTAATTGTTTAACTGCGTCATTTTAATATCTAAAAACACAAAATAAGATATTTGCATCTGAAATTGACAACAATATTTTTATTGTTCTAGACACAATTTCTTATTATAAGGTTAGCACAAAAAAATAAAAGATTTCTTATAGAATGCAAAACATTAAAAAATCATTTATATATATGTTTTGTATGTTATTTACAGCGAAAACCAATTATTTTGTACTCTTTACCAGTAATTGACTACAACATCGTAATGGTCGAATACCATTTTTTTAATGTGTAGAAACGATATTTCCTAAAATTATAGTAATCGCTACTACTACTAAAAATATTCTATGTAATATAAAAAAGGTAAAAAAAAAGCACTGGAGCAGCCAGGATTCGGACCTGACTAATTTGCTTACCGACCAAGCACCTTGCCACCTTTTTTATTTATTTATTTTAATGTTTGGTACAATGGCAAGGCTGACGCCTTACCACTGCACCAAACATTTCCCCTCCCCCCTTTTAAGTTAATTAATTAATGTATTCCCCAGTAACTTTGTATTGTGCAGTTGTCGTTGCAATTGTAAGTTGTCTTCTGGCACACAGACAAGACGAACACAAGAACCCAGTCCTGAACCGGAGGAAGTGGTTGTAAATGTCACCTCCCCAGCCGAGAATCGAACCCGGGACCCTTGCCTCAGCAACCAGAAGCGCTAAACACTGAGCCAATTGGCCGGACTCCACCTGAGTCAACTGCACTGATATCATGACAATGCAGAAATTTTATACTAAAGCCTGCATTTAACAAACTGTCTAGAAAATCATAATTTTCTTATTTATTAATAGTTATAATTTTTTTAAAAGCTCGTAGCTTATCACTTATCATTCATGCCATCGTAAAGTTTTATTTTATGTACAATTTTCTTGTGTTTGTCGACTCTCGTTTTGTTAAATACGATTTTCGGCAGGCAAGCGTTAATGTACGGTGTACAGGTTTGGACAGGAATAATGTGCTAACATCTCCGGACCCAGAAAAGCAATGGTTGAGTCCTATAGAGCGCTCATATTCCTAATCATCCTGAAGGTATCGGATAAGTCACAGATTATTATTTGCTGTCCTGTGTGCGGTTATAAATAAATTAAGACGAAGCTGGGCAGTGCTTTTTTATAGAACAAGTAGCAGTGACTTTTAACAGCTATTTAACAAATATACGTTAATTTTTTACATTTAAAATGTAGTGTATTGCATTTTAAATTTTTTTCAAACTAGAAGAAATCACAAATACAGTAATATAATTGAAATATATGTAATATACCTTTCGATATTTAAGTATTAAAAATAAAGTTACAATCTCTTGTACAAAGTAAAAAAAGAAGTAAGTTATTTTTTTTTTTTAACTTGATATCTACGTGAACGTCTTTTGCGCATTCGAGACCTATAAATGCGGAGGCTGGAAGTTCGAGAAAGCATGCATATCACTCATTACCCTAGCCTCTAGGAGCAAGTAACTAACTGGTGTTCTATCTTTTCGCCGAAACTCACCTCTATGGGACATAACTTTAATTTTGACGATAAAGGTGAGTTGTATACATCTGCACTCTATAGAAGATCCTGTAGCAAAATTTCAATGTTCGAAAAGCACCGCTAAAACACAAATTTTTCAATTTTGGCCGCTTTACAATATGCTTTAATGATTATTGTTGAACCAGAACTTGGTATACACACGCATAGTAATCTTTGAATAATATTCCTAAGCAGACATCACTCATGTGCGTTGAGCAGTTTTCGAATAATCTGGAAACGGCTGATTCTCGGCGCACCTCTCGGAGGCCTGGGAAAACGTCTACCATAATGACGTATGCAGGACCTTGAAGGTTTTTCTTCTTTTTCTTTAAGTCTACTTTCCATTGTCCGTTTGTGTGTTTCTCAATTTCTCCTCCACATTAAAAATCTAAAAAATAAAAAAAATAAGGAGAAAATGTAACCAAACTTGATAAAAATATAGTACAGTAGACAAACTTGATTAGCCATATATGTAATTAGTTCATATTTTCATAATGGCAGTCATTTCGAATGTTTTTTCTTCATTAGATAAACAAAAGTAATTTTTTTGAAGAGAGACGTTGTATATATTTGCCTATCAAAATGCTGGTAATATGAGTATTTAAGTTTTCTTGATCACTTGAGTTATCTACACTAACCACGCATCTGGAAATCACCAAACTCGGTACGTATGTTTGATATTAACGTATTTTTAATATATAATTTTAAGTTTTTAACACAGGATGATTCAGAAAAGTTTTTTTAATACTACCTGGAGAAATTTATGATAAGGTAAGTTGAACATGTAATTTAAATGATTACGTGAAACGGGCAATAGTTTCAAATTGACTAAATAACTTTTCTTCTTTTGATAAAATGGGCTATTTGGTCTTTAATTGTTTCAGTATTTGCTATTTTACTTTACATTTTAAGAAATTACATTTTGTAGTTATTTTCTGGTTAATATTACTACCACTATAATTCACTTCGCAGAAAAATTTGAGCTATAGCTTTATTAAAATTAAGAAATTATCCCGCATAACTAACAAGGAAATTGTGTATTAAATGTAATTTGACAATTTAACGTTTATAATACTGATCATACTCTATTTCCCAAGATTTCATGTCATGAATTTATTTATTTCCTCCTATAACAACTGCGCCAACTCTAAGAAAATGTAAAATTAAAAACCTAATTTTTCACACTTTGGTCTAATAAGTTCCAATTGTTGTAGTTTCACTATGTTAGAAGATAGAATCACATGAAGAAACAAGGAAATATTTTCTAATGTTTATGTCTACATGATCAATGTGAAATTTTTTTGCACCAAATTAATTAAAGTAGTCTTATTAGTTAAGCTTGTACTTTCTCAATAAAGGCACATATCATTCGCAGATTAGTGTACAAGTGTGTTCACTTTAAAAATAAAACTGTAATTTTTAAATGTGATCACTTACCTTGAGATTTTCCTTACAAAATACCGAAAAAACTATTAAGTTAAGAACAGCATTGGCACACGTATTGAATGTCTTATCGTCTCTATGCACAAGTCACAGAACCAGCGGCAGAATTTCTGTCGTACAAACGATTTTTTGAATTGGAATTTTACAAATATGTTATTTATTTCATGTATTTAACTAAATTTTTAATTACAATGGCACGAGAATGTAGATATTTCTACAAATTATTTATAGCTCGCTAGCTGTTTTGGAAACATCCCGTTGCATTTTTTCTTTCGTAGGTGAATATATCGTGAACACATTTATTTATTTCTGAAACTTTTATTTAACATGACGTAACGCAGATTAAATACGAGTTATGTCGGAAAAAAATATAAACGACATTCGTTTCATTTTACTTATTAAAATTTTATTTCGGAATTAATTTAAAAAAAATTGGAATGTTTGTAAAATAAAAACAGAGTCAGAACTTCTGAATGGTATTGAAACCTCTCGTATCTTACAAAAATGTGTTTAAATCAACAGTATATAACAGTTTGTAACAATTGTAATTGCGTATTTTCTAAGTAGGCCGGTTTACAAAAGGTGCCCATTGATCGTAGGTCCATTACTCATTCGATTTGTAAGCATTTAAAGAACCAAAAAGTCAAGTCATTCAATTCCGCATACTAGACTTGGAATTCCTACATGTTGACTACAATTAACAGGGGAGAAAAATTTCTATTCATCAATGGTTTATTATACATTTATCTTATTTCTATATTTTTGAGTCAGTTTAATGCTTAGAAACTATACTTATGGAAATGAACATTAATTTCATTTTTACCTTATTGTAGTACATAATATATAAAACAGTAAAAAAAATTGGAGTGACCGGGATTCGAACCCAAGTAAAGGTACTGCTTGGCCGATACCTTAGCGCCTAAGCTATTTTTTATCCTTCTTTACTTCATTTTTTTTTTTTTTTTAATAAAATGCTTGGTGTAGTGGCGATGCGGAAGCTTCTGCATCATCACTGCACCAAACATTCCCCCCTTTAATGTGACTTTATTCGAGTGACCCCAGTACTTTTCGTGAGACGATTTGCATAGTGACCATTTTTGAGACCCAAATGGACAAACAAAAATTTACACCCAGCCAGACCTGGCAATCGAACCCAGAACCCCCCGCTCAGCCCGCTCAACCAACTGAGCCACAAATATATATATATATATACGTATACTACAATGGTTTTAAAAGCATAATTTTTTAGATTTTGGATTATTTGGGCTTTTAAAATGCTAGTGGGTTATTATTTAGTATTCCTGCTGCCACAAAGTTTCATTTTCTGTATGATTCGAATGTTTTTCTTTTTGCTTTTATTATTAAAAGCGATATTCGTCCAGCAAGCGGTAAAATACGTTGTAACGTGTGTAGGCGTCTGAAGGGCTAAGAGTACTGCGCATGCGTAATTATATTAGGACAACGAAAAGTCACAGGTTAGTCCTGAATAAGCAATGTCCTGAACCTAAACCCTTATACAAACGTTTATGAATACCGGCCTGAGTGTTAAAAAAAATCCAATCACTGACCATGAAGCAGATCTGCAGATGTACACGTCAATTATTGAATAAATTGTTGCAGAATTCATTCACCGATAATCGTGGGTCCTACTCATATCGAACAAATGCATTTAAAAAAATTATTTTCAATTTCATGCTTTATCATTGAAAACTATGTTAATAATATTACCTTTATTGCGCTTTAAATTTTAGTTTGCTGCATGAATTTGTCTAAAAATTATAACCTTTAATATTTTATGGAATGTTTTACAAATATTTTAATTGATTACAGAATCCATTACCAAAACTAAATACTTCATTATTAATGCTCCGAATTTCAGTAAAAAGTTGTATATATTATGAACAAAAACCTTGCTAGCTGGTTTAGTAAAGCTGAAACAATTATATACTATTTAATTTTCAGTGTACAGCTGTTTTCGAAGCAGAATCATTAGCACTTAGATTTATAATTTTAAGAAACAATTTCATACATCTTACACATTTCGAAAAAAAAGAATTGATCATACATGGCCACAGATAAAAGAACTAAAATATTGAACTAAAACTTCATTGTATAACATTTATCATTTTGTCAAAGTAGTTCAGTTATGTAAGTTTTGGGTGACGTGAGGTGAGAGGGATTTACGGCCCTTTAACAACGATGTCGTAAGATCCAATGAGGGTGAAATGAGGTGAATGAACAACAGAAATCCATACCCTAGCACAGTAGACTTGCACCTAGTCGACTACGTTACAGAGGCCGGTTGCAATACAAGTGCAGGTGCTAAATGCAATATTGAAGATCCATGAGGGATGACGTCTCTCGTTCGTCATCATGTTTCCCCTTTTTTGCTCAAATAACGTTTTTATTCTAAACACGTCCAAAATTTCCCTTATTCCCTAAACATTCATCTCTTATCTTTCCTCTCCCCGAAATATTATGTGACGCCCTTGTCTTTTCAGTGCGGCATTTGAATCGTTTGAGCAGAACTCACGAATATTCGCGAAGATGTCACAAAGATTCACCGACTGAGTCATGAAATAGGTGATAAATTGTTGTGAAAAGTCATACATTTGCGAAAAGTCACATAGAAGTCACACAATTCTCTTGTACTGATTTTAATAATGGTGCTGAGTTTCTCTCCTGAATCATAAAATGCAATCATCTACCCGCATACAGTAAACAAATGTTTCATAAAATTCTTCTGATAAAGAAGAAATAAACGGAAATTTTTCTGGAAATAGTGAATTTTTTAGTGAAAATGGAAATTTTGGGGAAATTTAAGATTTTTTAGGTTAATATATGTTAGTTGTACAAAAAATAAACAAGTTGGCGACCAAATGACGTCATTGAAAATGGTTCCTTGATAGTCCATTTTGCACCTAGCATCTTCATCGGAATAATTTCCCAAAGGTTTACATAACTACACTACTAAAGCAAATATTCTAGTCCCAAGGGAAAGTTCTTCTAAATATATAAAATGCAGGCATTAATTTTTTTAAATAATACATTCTGCGGGTACTAAAATGTGAGTTGCATTTAATTTACGAATTAATATTTGCGCTTTTTATTTGATAATGTTTCAATTGTATTGCAACTTCAGAGGTGGTTGCTTAATATGCTGACATATTTTTCAATATCAAGTTAAATAAGAGAGTTAATCTCGAAATTAGTTTGGCCTTCCTCATTGAAACTAATTTATTGCTTGCTATATTTTTAATTGCTAACTTATGTCTCTCTTCTTACAGTTTCATTTATTAATTGTTCAACTAAATCATGATAATCATTTGACCCTGCAACCTGAGCTCCAAAAGCTCCAACTTTTGTCGACATTGCTACTTTAACAGTACAGTCACGATGTAAACAACGCCTGGATATGTACTAAAAAGAAGCTTTTTGTTTGTTGATACAGTGACAAACATGCTTCCTTGTTTTTCTGATAAACTATGAAAATATTCTGTGGCCAAACATTTTTAATACCTTCCATTTTATTTTGACATGTAAGAATATAAAATATTATACTTGTGTTCCTAATTTGAAAAATAAGTAAAAATATAATCATGTATGAAATTTGATGTCCCAACTACTTTAATTTATTGGCAAACAAAGTTAAAGAAACAGCGGTAGATGCATTTTTGGCAAACTTATTATTTTTATATAGCGTAATCTTTTCGGATTCTATTTGTAAATTTTATCAGCTTTGCCTTGATTGCAAACTGTAATATTAAGGCCTACCTATTGGCATTATCACGATACTTGCATGAATAATTTAATTTATTTATTCCTTTGTTGCTTTCTTGAACACTTTTGTTAAATATTTACAAAGTACCGCAATATTTATAGTCCTGCGTATGTTTTTCGGCATATTTAAACTCTTAATGCCCAACTTACCACTATGTTTATAATTACAAAATAAATAAAGGGATAACATTTGAAACACTTATAAGACATACATTTATATATACAAAAACAAATTCCGAAAATGTTTTGTATGGCGTAATCAAAATTATCTTTTTTACAATAATCATAAGACTGTGTGGTATTTTTTTTAAATTGTCTCATTTCTTATGCGTTTTCCAGATTTAGAAGGTTTATGAAGAAATCGTTTTATTTGTTGCGTTTAGCACTGATTTTAAACGTGAGTTTTGTATATAAGTATCAAACATTGAATTTGTTGTATGTATGTACTTGCTACTTATTTTCAAAATTTTTTACTTGTAAGCAATATATTTTTTAATTGCACCATTGGTTAATAAAATATTTCTGTGTAGTTTTTCACTGTCATTATTGATTGATTTCTATTTAAGTTTTTAATTTTATTCCATCAATTAATTTAAAAACACTTCAGTTTAGCTATAATGGTTTTTTTTTTTTTTTAGTAAATAATTCCTCGTCATGTATCATTACCCTTGTGTCCCATATTTATATATTTGTTTTTCCCTTCATAAACCTTACTTAACATTAAAATCAAAATTTTTTTTAAAGAAATAAATTTCAGTAGATTTTCTGGTAATCTGTTAAAGATGACCGAAGAATTTCGTTCCCCTTTTTTTTTAGTGTCCATCTCTATGTTTGAGAACTTTTCTGTTATTGTTATTTTGTTTGATTATAGCATGTAACCATAGTCAATGTGTCTTGTTCCTAGAATTTTTTCAATGCTTTTCCTCTCTTCTTTTTTGATTTCTTCGAGTTCGCGTCTTCTATTGAGCATTAGTGTTTCGCATGCGTGAAGGTCTGTTTGTTTTATGACTGTGTTGTAGTGCCGAATTTTGGTCGGTCTTGAAATTGATTTCTTGTTGTAGAGGTTATGAACTCACCCTAACGCTTTTCAGATTTCCTGGAGTCGAATTTGCTGTGAAATTATATATGTTTATGTATTTATATATGTGTATATGTATATATCCAATTTTATTTATTTTATAAATAGATCACGTAAACGATTTGCGGAAACAGAAAAATATTTCTATATTTGTATACGAATTTCTTTATTTATTGTAAAGTAAATTTATTGAGTATAAATGATTTTACCAAACTAGATGAATATGTATTCACAGAGCCGCTTTTAACACGCATACATGTTTTAAATAAAATAAATAAATCGTTGAGCTAAATGCACTGACAATTAATAAATAATTATTGACATCGAAACCAGCATATTTTAAAATTGTTTCAAAAGTCAGTAAAATATTTTAGGATCAAATTAATTTTCTAAAATTAAATGTATGATTGAGATGAGGAAAGAAACGACCACATTAGTCATAAAGTATACCTTACAGAAAACATTCACACACCGACAAATACCTGCATGCGAATTCACACCATCCACCTTCACAGAATATAACAGAGATTTCTGCTCTGATCAACAAGGTAAGGACAATATTTGTGAGGCAAACAACCTTCACACAAAATTTTAATCAGTGAAATATTCATGGTTTCAATAAGTTGCAAGATTTTTCACTTGCGAATCTGTTGTTTGTTAATGTTAACTAAGTGAAAAAAACAACATATTTGATTACCAAATATATTTCGCTATTTAGTCCGTGTGAATACTATTTTTTAATCTGTAATTTGAAAACTCTAGTTAAATTTTCGAGTCAAATTTCACATGGTATTAGTTTACGTGTAATAAACTATGTAAGCCTACCACCATTTCCAAAACAAGTTTGCTAATACGTTTTGTCTGCTCGTTTTTTTGTGTGAACTATGTGTCTTGATAGGTTACACTTACAAAACTACTAATGTACAAGTCATTTTTACTGTAGGCCTAAATAGTGATAAGTAGTCTTATAGTTCACTTCTTGTGGCTGTATGAGTTTTGTAATATTAAGTTTCGCTCTGTAGCTCTCTATGAAGTTACGCTGATTTGAAAATTCACACTCTAATAGACAGAGTAAGTTTAGTATTAAGAAAGTGCTCTGCAAAATTAATACACATCACTAGTGTACATAAACGGAAAGTTACTTTTACGTCGTCTATATTGTTCAAGTGTTCACATACGGTGAGTGGCGCCGGTTGCTCAGATGGTTGAGCGGCCGATTTAGTGCGAGGGGTTTTGGGTTTGATTCTCAGGTTCGGCTAGGTGTAAATTCCTGTTCGTCTAAACTAGTCTCAAAATCGTTTTAGTTCAATCATTCAATATCTCTACTCACGGTTACTTAAATAAGTCAACTTATACGGGACGGTGTGGAGGAAAATGTTTGGTGCAATGGCGATTTTAAAGCCTTTCCATTGTTCTAAACACAAAAAATAGTGGTAAGAGTGTTATCATGACGTGCTAAAGATAATGGGTTCGATTATCTCTGATACAAGACCATCAGCCATTCAGAAAACCCAACATGTCCAGCCCTGGTTATGTAAGTGGGCATGAGAAACCAGCCGAAACTTTAGAATAACCTTCAGAATTGACGTGCCTTACACATTTAAGCCAAGATCAGCCACAAAATTTCTGTGAAAGTCTGCAACAATTATTACCAAGTGTTAACCAACAACTGCAATTGTTCTTACATATTTTCTCTTAACTTATACACCAACGTGTTGAAATATTGATTATTTTATTTTTTTAGAGCCGTAATATTAAACTAATCTGCTTTTAGAAGCTTTCTCCTTTCCCTCTTAACCCAGGAGTATTACTTATCGATTAATCTCCGAAATTTCAGTATATTTTATCCGTTCAATATTTTAAAATAGAGTAAATTTTTTCACTAACTTTACCTCGTATACATCACTACACAAGTATCACTTCTCATTACTGAAATAAGATAATTCTAACCAAGCATGAAGTTTTATTTATTTATCTTCATTATTATAATATTTGCTATTTTTGAACAATTCTAGCAATGACGGAAAGTTACAAACTAAAGAAATATATTGGACATACGTCATTGAAGCTAATGATGTGTCACAGAAAACCAGAGAATGCACACAAACCACCATAGGTAGACATATATAATTCCACAAGGAATTTGTTAGTGAGTTACAAGAAAAATGAACACAAACGAGCACCCAAGCACCAAAAACAAGTAAATGTAAATAAAAAATAACTTAGATTATTCCACGTAAGTAATTCCGTCAGTACTTTAGGACAAAAACAAACAAAACAAATAAACAACAAAAAAATCTTGTTGTAGACGAAACAGCTAAAACACAGACACCTTGAGGAAAGCCAACGAATACAATTAACACAGACTACTGTGGACAGTAAAACAATGTGACAACAAAGACGAACACAGTGGTCGCATTGCAACAAAACAAATTGCGACGTTTTGAAGAATGCAATCAGTGTCTACTCCCCGGAGTGTGTATGTGCCTGAAAACACACACACACGCGCCTACACACGCACATATATAACATATCATTGATGAAATAGTATACAGTAAGCGTGGTTGATGCATAGAGTGTTCAAAAAAATTCCTTTTAATAATGGAATTATGTAGTAAATATTAAAACCGGAAATATTTCTCATAAACATGGATTCTAAAATGCACGTTTTGAAAGCGTATTACATTTACATGCAAGTACGGATAAAATGATACCGTGATCAAAATTAGTGCACAGCGGAAGATAGCAAAAATATAATATAATAAACACAAGTCTGCAAATGCATAGGGCCTACATCAGCAGGTATGACCACTTTTGCAAAAGTGTACAAGGCACTAAAGTAAGTACATGTAAAAAAATGCAATAATTTGGAAAGTGTTAATACATATCACATGGTGTTACAAAAAGGTACGACCAAACTTTCGGGAAACATTCCACACACACACCCACAGAAAGAAAATATGTGATGTGGACATATGTCCGGAAACGCGTAGTGTCCATGGTAGATCTCCTTCCATTACCTCTCGTTACATGTCATCGTAAAAACAATTTCGTATAGACACTGTTCCAATTACCCAATGGAATGTTTCGTTAGAATGTATGTTACTTCCTAGGATCACTGTCAGGTTGGCGACGTGCCGGAAGGTAATCGTGACTGCATTGCGTCTCTTCAAGTCACATGACATTATGGACTGGGAGCACACAGTGGTCCACCTGGCAATTAACCTAGGAAGCAAAGTACATTGTCAAGAACCAATTCATTGGGTATTTGGGACATTTTTTGTACGAAGTGTTATTTACGATGACATTTAACGAGATGTAAGGAATTGAGTTCTACCATGGTAACTAAACGTTTCCGGACATATGTCCATATCACATATTTTCTTTCTTTTTGTGTGTGGAATGTTTCCTGAAAGTTCAGGAAGCCATGTCTAACACTCAAATGACCTCATCAACATAGAGGATTAAGGGTTACTGGCATCCATTGGTTGGATTGAAAGACCCTGACTTTGAACTCAAGGTTACTGAAGGCACATTTCCAAAATTTATACACATACATATATATATATATATATATATATGTCTAATAAATTATAAAAAAATACTAGATTATTATTGTTTTCTTCTACTATTTGGTACACAACTTCGGTACACATCTTATGCACGATTTATGCTGTAATTTGCTTATGTAGCAGCCATATTGTTTGCAATTTCCGCTGCATGAATCAGTTGTTTTCATACACGGAAGCAGCCATCATGTATAAAATTTCTGGTGCATACCAACCGATTGGATTCATACATGGAGGTGGCCACATTATTTGCGAATTTTGCTTGCCGAGTGTTGAACTATTTATTGGCAGCCATCTTTTTTATGACGGCTACTCAAATGTAATTTACCCTTGTGTATAACAATTTTATATTTAAAAAATTTTGCTACATTAATATTTTATAATCAAGACAGCTGTTTTGGACACATTTACATAAATTTTTTCCATGTGTGTCAGTAGTGCATAAGTATTAATTAAATGCAATTGATAAGTTACTTTTTTTAATATTTCGCAAGTGATTTTTCCCCAGGCCTTTCTTATGTGCGATAAAAGTTTATTTTTCGAAAGTCCCAAAATTCTCCCACATTTCCAAAGTCACCCATGGTAGGGTACCTTTTTATTACATTTCTTATTTCTTTACTTATATGCAAGAGAACCACTGTTTGATCCCCGACGAGAGCACTATTTAAAAAAATGGTTATATCATCTTACTCTTATCACATCCTCCGGGCTAATGCTGCGGCTTAGTAACACCATGCTGTTTTACGTAGTCCCCAATCCCTTATTCTAAATTTTTTCCCTTATAATCCAGTCCATCAGTAAATAATTTTGAAAGTTCAATGCCTTACCTTTCCCGCTAACCACATCTACAAATAGGCATTCAATCACACATTCCTGCATAGTTCCCGTCGGAACCTGTCTGAGCCACACTCCATTTCCCTCCACAACCCATCATTATCCCATGACCTTGAAATGTCAATGCTCTCCTCCATCCCCCTTCACTTCCAGGCAACACATGCATGCTCGTCACATGAACTTCACGTGAAATTGTCTTCCCCTAGTGCATAGTCAAAATTCCAACTCTGCATCCACCAGCCTTCATTCTTCTCATGTCGTATACTTCCTTCTGCAATTCAATATATTTTAATACTTTTCTTAATTCACATAAACTGGCACATGTTTAGGTTAAGTTTGTTCTAATCTCTCTGTAGTAGCAGATAGGAGAAAACAAAACAACATTTTTCTTTAAATTAATTATTACTTAGAATATTTTGATATAGTACTACGTGAAAAAAAACACAAGAATCATTGCAAATATTAAAAATATATTTTTTAAAATCATCTCAGCTTAATCCTTGTAATGTCCGATAATGCATTTTCAATTTAGACTTTCGTTAGCATCAGGAAGGTTGCCATTTTGTTACCGGAGAAGACAAGGTCAGTACTGAATAAATACCTGAAGACGGCGAAGAGAAAACCACGAAGGTTGAACAAGGCTGTAGTGTGATTCACAACCAGGCAGAAAATGGGATGCAACATGTTGGTGTGTCCAGTGTGCCTGCACCGAACATTGGAAAAGGGATTTCTGTCAAGCCTGCCCCTTACGATGGCCAGACTCCGAGGCGAGAGTACCAAAATCAATTCGAGATTATGGCAACCATAAATGGTTGGTCTGACCAGCAACGTGCTTACTATCTTGCTGCTGTGTTGGGTGGACCTGGCCTCAGTACACTCCAGTCGCTTCCAATACAAAAACGTCTTGAATACTCGACATTAATTGCTGCCATGGAGCTGCGCTTCGGAGACAAGTACTTACGACATGCCCACCATGCGCAACTAAGAAGCCGCACCCAGAGACCAGAGGGGCCACTGCAAGAATTGTGGCAGGACATTGTGCGACTCGCCCATTTGTTGCTCGAGGGATGTCCAGAACAGGCACGAGATATGATAGCAATCGGCTTCTCCGTCGACGCCACTACCGATGTAGAGGTGCGTCAAGCAGTGCGCCTCGCCGCCCCAAGGACTATGCAGGATGCCCTGGCCAGAGCACTGGAGGTCGATTCTGCAACCCTAACAGCACAGGTGGTGCTGGAGACGATGCTACAACGTTACAATGTGCTAAGTTCGTTACAGACTATATATACATGTTGCCTACATGAGCCACATGTATTACAACTGCAACGTTGCCGAGGCAACCTAGCAGCACGTTGCCTGCACGTGCCAGAAAAGTTACAGCTGCAACGTTGCAAAGGACACCTAGCAGCACGTTGCCTGCACGTGTCAGAAACTTTACAGCTGCAACATTGTAGAGGAAACCTAGCAGCACGTTGCCTGCACGTGCCAGAAATGTTTCAATAGCAATGTTACAGAGGAAACCTAGCAGCACGTTGCCTGTTCGTGCCAGAAATGTCACAATTGCAACGTTGCCGAGGCGACCTAGCAGCACGTTGCCTGCACGTACCAGAAATGTTACAATTGCAACGTTGCAAAGGAAACCTAGCAGCACGTGCCAGAAACATTACAGCGGCAACATTGTAGAGGAAACCTAGCAGCACAATGCCTGCACGTGCCAGAAATGTTTGAATAACAATGTTGCAGAGAAAACCTAGCAGCACATTGCCTGCACGTGCCAGAAACGTTACAATTGCAACGTTGCAGGGGAAACCTAGCAGCATGTTGCCTGCACATGCCAGAAATGTTACAATTGCAACATTGCAGAGGAAACCTAGCAGCACATTGCCTGCACGTGCCAGAAACGTTACAATTGCAACGTTGCAGAGGAAACCTAGCAGCACATTGCCTGCACGTGCCAGAAACGTTACAATTGCAACGTTGCCGAGGCGACCTAGCAGCACGTTGCCTGCACGTCCCAAAAAAGGTTTCAGTAGCAACATTGCAGAGGAAACCTAGCAGCAAGTTGCCTGCACATGCCAGAAATGTTACAATTGCAACTTTGCTGAGGCGACCTAGCAGCACATTGCCTGCACGTGCCAGAAATGTTACAACTGCAACGTTGCAAAGGAAACCTAGCAGCACGTGCCAGAAATGTTACAGATGCCATATTGCAGAGGAAATCTAGCAGCACATAGCCTGCACGTCCCAGAAATGTTTCAGTAGCAACGTTGCTGAGGAAACCTAGCAGCACGTTGCCTGCACGTGCCAGAAATGTTACAGCTGCAACGTTGCAGGGGAAACCTAGCAGCACGTTGCCTGCACATGCCAGAAACGGTACAGCTGCAACATTGCAGAGGAAACCTAGCAGCACGTTGCCTGCACGTGCCAGAAATGTTACAACTGCAACGTTACAGAGGAAACCTAGCAGCACGTTGCCTGCATGTGCCAGAAATGTTTCAGTAGCAATGTTGCAGAGGAAACTTAGCAGCACATTGCCTGCACGTACCAGAAACGTTACAATTGCTATGTTGCTGAGGAAAAACCTAGCAGCCCGTGCCAGAAACGCTACAGCTGCAATGGTGCAGAGGAAATCTAGCAGCACGTTGCCTGCACGTGCCAGAAATGTTACAACTGCAACGTTACAGAGGAAACCTAGCAGCACGTTGCCTGCACGTGCCAGAAATGTTTCAGTAGCAACATTGCAGAGGAAACCTAGCAGCACGTTGCCTGTACGTGCCAGAAATGTTACAACTGCAACGTTGCAAAGGAAACCTAGCAGCACGTGCCAGAAACATTACAAATGCCATATTGCAGAGGAAATCTAGCAGCACATAGCCTGCATGTTCCAGAAATGTTACAATTGCAACGTTGCTGAGGAAACCTAGCAGCACGTTGCCAGAAACGTTACAGCTGCAATGTTGCAGGGGAAACCTAGCAGCACGCTGCCTGCACGTGCCAGAAATCTTTCAGTAGCAACATTGCTGAGGAAACCTAGCTGGACATTGCCTGCATGTGCAAGAAACGTTACAATTGCAACGTTACCGAGGAAACCTAGCAGCACGTTGCCTGCACATGCCAGAAATGGTACAGCTGCAACATTGCAGAGGAAACCTAGCAGCATGTTGCCTGCATGTGCCAGAAATGTTTCAGTAGCAACGTTGCAGAGGAAACCTAACAGAACATTGCCTGCAAGTGCCAGAAATGTTACAACTGCAACGTTGCAGAGGAAACCTAGCAGCACGTTGCCTGCAGGTGCCAGAAATGTTTGAGTAGCAACAGTGCAGAGAAAACCTAGCAGCACGTTGCCTGCACATGGTAGAATCATTACAATTGCAACATTGCCTAGGCGACCTAGCAGCACATAGAACTGCACGTGCCAGAAATGTTTCAGTAGCAACATTGCAGAGGAAACCTAGCAGCACATTGCATGCATGTGCCAGAAATGTTACAATTGCAACGTTACCGAGGAAACCTAACAGCACGTTGCCTGCACATGCCAGAAATGGTACAGCTGCAACATTGCAGAGAAAACCTAGCAGCACGTTGCCTGCATGTGCCAGAAATGTTTCAGTAGCAACGTTGCAGAGGAAACCTAACAGAACGTTGCCTGAATGTGCCAGAAACATTACAATTGCAACGTTGCTGAGGAAACCTAGCAGCACGTTGCCAGAAACGTTACAGCTGCAATGTTGAAGAGGAAATCTAGCAGCACGCTGCCTGCACGTGCCAGAAATCTTTCAGTAGCAACATTGCTGAGGAAACCTAGAAGCACATTGCCTGCATGTGCCAGAAACGTTACAATTACAACATTGCCGAGGCGACCTAGCAGAACAGTGCCTGCACGTGCCAGAAATGTTTCAGTAGCAACGTTGCTGAGGAAACCTAGCAGCACGTTACCTGCATGTGCCAGAAACGTTACAATTGCAACGTTGTTGAGGCGACCTAGCAGCACGTTGCCTGCATGTGCCAGAAATGATTCAGTAGCAACGTTGCAGAGGAAACCTAACAGAACGTTGCCTGCATGTGCCAGAAACGTTACAATTGCAACGTTGCAGAGGAAACCTACCAGCACATTGCCTGCACGTGCCAGAAACGTTACAATTGCAACGTTGCCGAGGCGACCTAGCAGCACGTTGCCTGCACGTCCCAAAAAAGGTTTCAGTAGCAACATTGCAGAGGAAACCTAGCAGCACAATGCCTGCACGTGCCAGAAATGTTTGAATAACAATGTTGCAGAGAAAACCTAGCAGCACATTGCCTGCACGTGCCAGAAACGTTACAATTGCAACGTTGCAGGGGAAACCTAGCAGCACGTTGCCTGCACATGCCAGAAATGTTACAATTGCAACGTTGCAGAGGAAACCTAGCAGCACATTGCCTGCACGTGCCAGAAACGTTACAAATGCAACGTTGCAGAGGAAACCTAGCAGCACATTGCCTGCACGTGCCAGAAACGTTACAATTGCAACGTTGCCGAGGCGACCTAGTACCACGTTGCCTGCACATCCCAAAAAAGGTTTCAGTAGCAACATTGCAGAGGAAACCTAGCAGCAAGTTGCCTGCACATGCCAGAAATGTTACAATTGCAACTTTGCTGAGGCGACCTAGCAGCACGTTGCCTGCACGTGCCAGAAATGTTACAACTGCAACGTTGCAAAGGAAACCTAGCAGCACGTGCCAGAAATGTTACAGATGCCATATTGCAAAGGAAATCTAGCAGCACATAGCCTGCACGTCCCAGAAATGTTTCAGTAGCAACGTTGCTGAGGAAACCTAGCAGTACGTTGCCTGCACATGCCAGAAACGTTGCAGGGGAAACCTAGCAGCACGTTGCCTGCACATGCCAGAAACGGTACAGCTGCAACATTGCAGAGGAAACCTAGCAGCACGTTGCCTGCACGTGCCAGAAATGTTACAACTGCAACGTTACAGAGGAAACCTAGCAGCACGTTGCCTGCATGTGCCAGAAATGTTTCAGTAGCAACGTTGCAGAGGAAACTTAGCAGCACATTGCCTGCACGTACCAGAAACATTACAATTGCTATGTTGCTGAGGAAACCTAGCAGCCCGTGCCAGAAACGCTAGCTGCAATGTTGCAGAGGAAATCTAGCAGCACGTTGCCTGCACGTGCCAGAAATGTTACAACTGCAACGTTACAGAGGAAACCTAGCAGCACGTTGCCTGCATGTGCCAGAAATGTATCAGTAGCAACATTGCAGAGGAAACCTAGCAGCACGTTGCCTGTACGTGCCAGAAATGTTACAACTGCAACGTTGCAAAGGAAACCTAGCAGCACGTGCCAGAAACATTACAGATGCCATATTGCAGAGGAAATCTAGCAGCACATAGCATGCATATTCCAGAAATGTTACAATTGCAACGTTGCCGAGGAAACCTAGCAGCATGTAGCCTGCACATGCCAGAAATGGTACAGCTGCAACATTGCAGAGGAAACCTAGCAGCACGTTGCCTGCACATGCTAGAAACATTACAATTGCAACATTGCCTAGGCGACCTAGCAGCACATAGACCTGCACGTGCCAGAAATGTTTCAGTAGCAACATTGCAGAGGAAACCTAGCAGCACATAGCATGCATGTGCCAGAAATGTTACAATTGCAAAGTTACCGAGGAAACCTAGCAGCACGTTGCCTGCACATGCCAGAAACGGTACAGCTGCAACATTGCAGAGGAAACCTAGCAGCACGTTGCCTGCACGTGCCAGAAATGTTACAACTGCAACGTTACAGAGGAAACCTAGCAGCACGTTGCCTGCATGTGCCAGAAATGTTTCAGTAGCAACGTTGCAGAGGAAACCTAACAGAACGTTGCCTGCATGTGCCAGAAACGTTACAATTGCAACGTTGCAGAGGAAACCTAGCAGCACATTGCCTGCACATGCCAGAAACGTTACAATTGCAACGTTGCCGAGGCGACCTAGCAGCACGTTGCCTGCACGTCCCAAAAAAGGTTTCAGTAGCATCATTGCAGAGGAAACCTAGCAGCACAATGCCTGCACGTGCAGAAATGTTTGAATAACAATGTTGCAGAGAAAACCTAGCAGCACATTGCCTGAACGTGCCAGAAACGTTACAATTGCAACATTGCTGAGGAAACCTAGCAGCACGTTGCCAGAAACGTTACAGCTGCAATGTTGCAGGGGAAACCTAGCAGCACGCTGCCTGCACGTGCCAGAAATCTTTCAGTAGCAACATTGCTGAGGAAACCTAGCTGGACATTGCCTGCATGTGCAAGAAACGTTACAATTGCAACGTTACCGAGGAAACCTAGCAGCACGTTGCCTGCACATGCCAGAAATGGTACAGCTGCAACATTGCAGAGGAAACCTAGCAGCATGTTGCCTGCATGTGCCAGAAATGTTTCAGTAGCAACGTTGCAGAGGAAACCTAACAGAACGTTGCCTGCAAGTGCCAGAAATGTTACAACTGCAACGTTGCAGAGGAAACCTAGCAGCACGTTGCCTGCAGGTGCCAGAAATGTTTGAGTAGCAACAGTGCAGAGAAAACCTAGCAGCACGTTGCCTGCACATGGTAGAAACATTACAATTGCAACATTGCCTAGGCGACCTAGCAGCACATAGACCTGCACGTGCCAGAAATGTTTCAGTAGCAACATTGCAGAGGAAACCTAGCAGCACATTGCATGCATGTGCCAGAAATGTTACAATTGCTACGTTACCGAGGAAACCTAACAGTACGTTGCCTGCACATGCCAGAAATGGTACAGCTGCAACATTGCAGAGGAAACCTAGCAGCACGTTGCCTGCATGTGCCAGAAATGTTTCAGTAGCAACGTTGCAGAGGAAACCTAACAGAACGTTGCCTGAATGTGCCAGAAACATTACAATTGCAACGTTGCTGAGGAAACCTAGCAGCACGTTGCCAGAAACGTTACAGCTGCAATGTTGAAGAGGAAATCTAGCAGCACGCTGCCTGCACGTGCCAGAAATCTTTCAGTAGCAACATTGCTGAGGAAACCTAGCAGCACATTGCCTGCATGTGCCAGAAACGTTACAATTGCAACATTGCCGAGGCGACCTAGTAGAACAGTGCCTGCACGTGCCAGAAATGTTTCAGTAGCAACGTTGCTGAGGAAACCTAGCAGCACGTTACCTGCATGTGCCAGAAACGTTACAATTGCAACGTTGTTGAGGCGACCTAGCAGCACGTTGCCTGAACGTGCCCGAAATGTTTCAGTAGCAACGTTGCTGAGGAATCCTAGCAGCACGTTGCCTGCACGTGCCAAAAACGTTACAATTGCAATGTTTCTGAGGAAACCTAGCAGCACGTGCCAGAAACATTACAGCTGCAATGTTGCAGGGGAAACCTAGCAGTACGTTGCCTGCTCGTGTCAGAAATGTTTCAGTAGCAACGTGGCAGAGGAAACCTAGCAGCACGTTGCCTGCACGTGCCAGAAACGTTACAATTGCAACGTTGCCGAGGCGATCTAGCAGCACGTTGCCTGCACGTGCCAGAAACATTACAGTTTGACTTCCCCCACCATACCAGTAAGTTTCATTTCTGACCACCATATGCCATACATGAATAATGGCTATTATTTTATATTCACATGTACAAATAATCCAAAAATTCTGTGTTTTTCATGAGCTAATGTGGTATCCCATTTACTCTATTGAAAAAATCTTAAAAGTTGGGAAAAACATTTAACATTCTAAAACTGTTTAGTATTAGCTTATCTATGACTGGTATGGTAAGTATTTAATTTATTTTAGTACCAATAATAGTGGAATAGTTTTCATATCAGTGATTGTGCTTCCAAACGATCAATACCAATACAAACAATGGTAATTTTTCGTACTTACATTTCGTCATCATCCTGACATTACGTGATGATGTTGTAAATATTCGTACTTTGCGTAAAGGTGTATGGAAGATATAAAAATGAACTTAGAAGCATTGAAATAAGGCGCTGGCGAAATGCTGGAAACTTTACATTGCAACGTTGCCTGCACGAGACGTTGGCATGTTGCCGGCACCTTTTTTGCTCATTTCTGGCACATCACAGCACGTTGTAATAACGTGCATGATGTGTGCTATTAATGTGTCGGCAACGTCACATTGCAATGTTGCCTGTATGAAATGTTGGCACGTTGCCAGCACCTATTCTGCACATTTCTGCCATATCACAGCACATTGTAGCAACGTGCTGGATGTGTGCTGTAAATGTGCTGGCAGCGTGCAGTTTGTGACGTGCAGGCAACATCACATTGCAACGTTGCCTGCACGAGACATTGGCATGTTGCCTGCACCTATTCTGCACATTTCTGGCACATCACAGCACGTTGTAGCAACGTCACAACGTTACATTGTAACATTGCCATGCTGTTGGGAAGATGACCATGAACTCGGCGTGCTGTGCGGGCAGTCGCACTGTCGGGCGACGAGAGAGACAACAGCCTAGAGAACATCCTGAAGAGAATGGAAACCACAATGAATGCAATTAAGAACTAATTCACTCCGATTACACAAACACGACACGACAACAGGGGCGACCAAGCTGTTAAGAATGTCGAGAGTCCGGACACCTGAGTGCCATTTGTCCACTATGGCTCCAGAAAAACAGAACCCAAGAGCAGGACGTTGCTGCCTGATCTGGCCTGCCGTCGGGAAACATGTAAGCAACTCTCTTAAGGTGCGAAGGTCGGTGGCTGCGGGAGTTAAGGCCCCAGTATTTTTTCAAGTATGCTCAGTGAAACAAGATTTTGATGCGATTTTAGTGGAGGTCAGTCTGGATAATGTTTCTTACCGCATGGTTGTAGACACTGGAGCAACCATTACTGTTGTTAGACCGGACATCTTGGGGACATTTCCCAAGCAGTCATGGGACCATTAATACAGACAAAGCTTTCTGACGACAGTGACAGGTGAGACCACTCTAGTGAAGGGAAAGAAAAAGGTACAGTTGAAGTTGGGTGACATCTGCATTGAGCACGAAGTGTACGTAGCCGACATTGAAGATAAATGTTTATTGGGCCTGGAAGTGTTGGGCAAGTTAGAGTGTTGTATAGATACTCGGTCGGAAGAACTAAGGACTGGTAACCGAGAACTGTTAATTATGTCACGAAGCAAACTATCCTCGCCAAGCAGCTGCCAAGTGGTCTGTTGTGAGACAACTGTTTTCCATCACACTGTGAAATTGTCATTCCCGCACAGTATCGAGGCAATTTTGTGAGGCGTGTAGTTCTGGTCGAACATATGAGAAGAGGAAGCAGCTTACCTGATGAGGTGGTGGTAGTAAAAACATTGGTTTCGCCGAGTTCTGGAAATTTACCTGTTCGAATGATTAACTTGTTGAACAGGCGAATCCAGCTTGAGGAGGGGGCCATAATAGGTGTGTGCAAACAAGTCTCCCAAATAACTACAACCGACACAGAATCCATCAAATCAGGTGACCTTAATGGGACTATGCCAGAACCACTCAAGGAACTTCTGACTAGAACTGGAGAAAACCTGAACTGGTGACAAGAAAAGGCTGTTGCAGAACTTCTGAAGAAAAACAAGATAACTTTTTTCATGTGGGCCATTTGACCTTGGCAGAACATCAGCTGCACAATTTCACATTGATACAGGAGCAGTCTAAATCAAGCCTAAAACAAGCAACCCGCAAGACTCGGGCTACACAAGAGACTGTGGATGGCATCTTGAAAGAAATGAAGGAATTGGATGTGATCGAGCCGTCAGTCAGCTCTTGGTTATCGCCTGTTATGCTAGTTAAGGAGAAATATGAGTCCACAAGATTTTGTGTGCATTACTGCCGGCTGAATGATGTCACCAAAAAGGACTGCTACCCCGTCCCCTGGATTGATGACATACTGTACAGCTTGACAGGGTCAAAATAGTTCTCTACACTTCACATAAAGAGTGACTTCTGGCAATGTGAGGTGGCACAAGAGGACAGGGAGAATACAGCCTTCTGTGTGCAAAGGAAAGGTACTCGGCAGTTTAAAGTCATGCTTTTTGGGCTATGCAATGCCCCTGCTACCTTCGAACTACTAATGGAAAAGATCCTACCTCTAGATATTTGCCAAGTTTACTTAGATGATATTATGGTCACAGGTAAAATATTTGAAGAACACCTTACCAGATTAGATTCTGTGTTCCAGAAAGTGGCTGTTGCAAATCTGAAGCTGGTTCCCAAGAAGTGCCACCTGTTCCAAAAGAAAGTTAGATTCCTAGGGCATGTGGTATCAGCTGATGGAATCCAGACTGACCCAGAAAAAACCAGGACAATAAAAGACTGGAATCAACAAACAGACAGGACACAGGTCAGAAGCTTTCTTAGACACTGTGCTTATTATTGGCAGTTTGTACATGGATTTGCTACGATTGCCTAGCCACAACATGAGCTTACAGAAGCCAAATGAAAATTTCTGTGGACTCCTGAATGTGAAGCCTCTTTCAGAAAATTAGAAAAAGTGTTAATGTCCCCTCCAGTTTTGGGCTTCCCCGATAGGAAAGGCGAGTTTGTATTGGACACAGATGCGAGTGATGCAGGCATTGGTGCTGTGCTATCACAGGTTCAAGATGAAGTAGAGAAGCCTCTAGAATATTTCAGCAAAGTGCTGCAGAAACCAGAGAGAATCTATTGTGTCACTCGCAGGGAGCTATTGGCAATTGTGAAGTTTATATCACATTTCCACCACTACTTATATTGCAACACTTTACTTTGCGAACAGATAATGCTGCTCTATGCTGGCTACTGAACTTTAAGGATCCCGAGGGACAAATAGCTCAATGAATACAACATATTCAAAAATACATCTTTGATTTCCAACACTGTGCTGGTCGTTCCCATAATAATGCAGATGCATTATCCCACAGGTCTTGTGACTCCAATTGTCGCCATTGTGAACGACAAGAGGAGAAGAGTGGAGGAGTGTGCTATGTTAGAATAACAAGGCTTCAGGCATCTGCGGTCGATGGGAAGTACTGCTGGACACACGACAAGATAAGAGAAGAACAAAGAAATGACACAGACTTGTGCCCAACACTGGATTGGAAAGAGCAGGACCATCGGCCAGAATGGCAGGAGCTAACTGGAAAGAGTGCTACAACCAAGGCATATTGAGCACAGTGGAATTCACTTGGTCTGAAGAATGGTGTCTTTTACCGGAACTGGGAGAGTGCAGATGGCAGACATGAACACCTACAGTTGGTCCTCCCAGAGAACAAGATCCCAGAGGTACTGAAGGAGCTCCATAATTCACTGGCAGGCGGTCATTTTGGCATTAATAAGACCCTTAACAAGGTTCGAGAGAGGTTTTACTGGCTTCACTACCGTGAAGATGTTGACAGATGGTGTCGAATGTGTGATGACTGTGCTGCAAAGAAAGGTCCAAGGGTCAGAGGCCGAGGTCGTCTCCAGAAGTACAATGTCGGTGCCCCATTCGTGAGAATGGCGATCGACATCTTGGGTCACTTGCAAATATCCGAGAGAAACAATCGGTACTTGTTGGTGGTGCAGGACTTCATCACCAAATGGCCAGAGGTTCTTCCCATACCGAATCAAGAAGCCAGCACGGTGGCTGATGCTCTGGTCGGACATGTGTTCTCAAGGTTTGGGATGCCATTGGAGCTTCACTCGAACCAAGGGCGGAATTTCAAAGCGGCCCTTTACCAAGAAGTGATGAAGGTAATGGGTATAAAGAAGACCCGAACCACTCCGCTTTTTCCACAGTCTGATGGATTGGATGAACGCCTAAATCGCACCCTTGTGCAGTACCTATTCGTCTTTGTATCCAATAATCAAAAGGATTGGGACTCCAAAGTACCACTGTTTCTGCTAGCATACCGATCCGCCATTCATGAAGCAACTAAGGTGACAGCATCAAGGATGCTGTTTGGAAGAGAGCTCCATCTTCCGAGCTACCTGATGTTTGGACTACTGGCGGAAGAAGAACAGATTACATCCCCAGTATGTGCCAGCGAGTTACATCGAAAGTTGGTTCACACTCACAACTTTTCCCGTCGACACCTTAGGATCAACACAGACAGGATGAAGTCTCGCTACGATAGGAATGCATCAGATGAAACATTCCAAGAAGGACAATTGGTGTGGTTGTACAACCCTCTGAGAAAGAAGGGGTATTGTCCCAAGCTGCAGAAGAATTGGGAAGGCCCTTATGAAATAGGGAAGGAGATCAATGATGTGGTGTTTCGGATAGTTCGTCGAGGCTCTCGGGCGAGATGACGTAAAGTTGTACACATCGACAGATTAGCCCTCTACGATAAATCTGAGGCTGGTGTGTCTGTTCGGGACGAACAGACTTAAGGAGGGGGCAGCGTTGCATGCTGTGTATCTGGAGGCCGGGTGGTCAGAAGCTGTGTCGCAACATCATATGGACTGGCCCATGATTCACAAGCCGGGCGGCTACATAATGGAAGTCACGCCAAAACTACGTCATAGAGACCTGTCCCAACTGCGTCTTAACCCTACGAGGCAGCCTACGAGACTCAAGTCACGTCCGAAACATGATGAAATGTCTACTTTTAGACACTTGTAATGCGTTGATTCCCCTACTGTTTCGCCGAATATATAACGGCTGAATCGGCATAGAGAAGGGAGTTTACTATTGATCATGCTAGAAGAAGGTGCTATGCTTGTGGAGAGAGACTGGTGAAGTCATCTTGGTGGCGTCAGAGTCTACTGTGAGGCGGCAGGCGGCTACCTTCGCAGCAGTGGTGAGCGAAAAAAGAGAACTGCAGTGGTGGGCTGACGAGCGAAGAGGTGCGCGACGGAAGTCGAACCGAAGACCTTAAGAGTGAAGACAGCAGTGCACTCGAGGTGCTGCACAGCATACGGCGATTCATCACCACTGCGGACTGTTAAGGTTGTACACTGTCACTATTTGAGAGACTGTTGATTTGATATATGACTGAATTTTTATTGTGATTTGTAGTCATTAAATTGATTAATGGTAAGTATTCTTGTGCTTTAATTGTCAAAGTTAATTAACGTTCTATGGTACAGTAATAATCGTGTGCATAATTAAGGGTGTTGTAAAAGTTATAGTTGATTGTTGTTTTGTGAGTTTTTGTATGCTTTGCGACCTAGTATATCAGTAACTTAATTCAACTCTTTTATTTCTAATTATAAGACCTATATCCCAAAAATAACTCATGGAAATTGCCTACATTTAAAGTTTTTGCTCAAACTTGTAACATTATATTATAATACACCCATCTACTTCATGCCGTCTCAACGCAAACTTTAATACAAAGTCCTCCTAGCAGAAGCACTACCTATTTTTTACTACTCTGCTACAGGTGTTAGCAGTATATTCTAGTAATTGTCGGATGTGGCCGAAGTACTTGCGAACATTCACAAACAGTTCACCACTTTGACCGAAGTAGTCGCAGCAGCAATCAAGGGTGTCGACATTGTTGATAAAGGGCTTTCAGTCACTGCCAAAGGAGCCACCACGACTAGTGAACAGCTCTTAGTCATTATTGAAGGGAACGCATATGTTCCCATCGACACTACCGAATAGATCACCAACACACCTGAAGTTCTCGTCAACATGTTTCTGATGATGGGCGAAGTTGTCATCGACACCACCAAACAGCTCACCAGTATCACTTCCAAAAGTACACATATCACCTTTTAAAAAATCTTGATTCTTGATTCTAATCCTTATTAGCGTTTGGCTTCATTCGCGGATCCTTCCAAGATTAAATATTTTTTCTCTGTTGAAAATCGTTGAAATACCAACCTTCCATTCAGTATCCCAATGCTCACATATATGTATTGTTCCATAAACTTATGCACGTATTCATTTAGACCTGCGTATCTCTATGTGATAGTATACCTCTTGCAATATAGTTACATCAGTATATATTTGTTTATACTTGCAATGGTACTGTATATATTGTGATATGTAGGATAATAATTCAGAATTTTCAAGTGAGAAAAGAGTGACATCTAAAATTAACATCTGCAAGAAGGTCTAAAACTGAGGTGATACTGTGATCTTATAATAAGGTTTACTACTGACATCTAAGAAAGGAGTTCAAGGGTAAGCTGTTATCTTATGTTGGTTACAATTTCGATAGTCGGTGAGATTTTCGCCTGTGTCAACTGCTTATCAAAGGATTACCCGAAGCAAAGCCTGCCTGCTATTGAATAACATAATGAGATGAGGACACGTGCATGTATGCCAGAATGAGTGTATGGCTTGTTTAAAGGTAAACATTGTTTTGGATAAAACGATATATTTAAAAAGTGGTAGGGATATGAAAATATGCTGTGGTTCCAGTCACCTGAAATAAATCTTAAAAGAATCCTGAAATCGATTATGAAATATGCTATGGTATAAATTCCGAAATTAATTCTGAAATTAATTTTGATACGTATCCGCGTATCCGGAATTCAGCGAATCCATATTCATGAATAAGTAATGAAGATTCGTGAAGAAGCCGCGAAGATTCGTTAAAATGTCATGATATAGATGTGAAGAAGTTATGAAGATTCATGCAATAGTCACGAATATTTGCGAGAAAGTCACAAAGTTTCACGAATGAGTCATGAATCAATCGAGAAGAAGTTGCGAAAAGTCACGAACGTGTAGCGAAGAACTTTGAAGAGTCACATAGTTGTCAATGCGAAGGAGACATGTAGATTCGCGAAGAAATCTAGAAGGATCATGAAAAGACACGAATATGTCACACATATGTAACAAATTGGTAACAAAGATGTTGTGAAGGAATTACGAAGTTATATTTTGTTTGCATATAAGCCTATACTGTCAGTTGAAAAAAATATATTGTGCTATACAACTAATCATCGTAATGCTGTGGAAGTCTATTGTGATTACCTCAGTTTAATGTGACTCGTGTCTTGTCATTATAATCACTCAGCAACTGTTCTACTTTGATAATTTTAGCATATAAAATCCATGGGACAATAGGAAGAACCCAATTACAATTACAGTGCTACACATGAATAAAAGTATTTTCAGTTCATAGTATCTAGATGATTGATGTATTCAAAGATGTATTTCATTATTGTCGTAAAAATTTCTCCTCCCAACATTTATGAGGAATGCACTATACTTATCAGTCTGTTCCAAGGCTTATAAAAGTAGACATGTACCTCGAAAAATCAACTTTGAAAGCAAAGCTCTCGGTGGTAGATGGAGTTATAGCTGTCAGAACGATCTGTGCATTATAACAACAAATAATAAGCTTAAACCATTAGCAGTACCCATCAAAAGAAGCATTTCTAGCATACCTATACGAAATCAATATAATCTCATTTTGGGGAGCAGAACATTACACAGAGCTTGTTCGCATATCTTCGTTAAAAGTAGTTTCCTCAACCAACTGGTACTTACTTCACTTTCTGCATTACGATGGCATCAGTATCGATTCAGTGTCAAGAACTTCAAATGATTCTCTAATGCCTGTCTGCACAAAGTTTTCTGTATTTAGAATACAAATATTGTGACTTTTAAAATGTAAAAGGAGTGAATCTCAGTTTCTGTGGCAAGACACTTTACAAATACATCTCTATAACTGAAAAAAAAAAATTGGTTA
>PNEQ01009288.1:127425-157844 GCA_003012365.1 Medauroidea extradentata
GTAGGAGAGAGACGGATGTCGAACGCTGCCGAACGCAAAGGCCGATTGTACTTCTTTGTCGCTCGTTCCGCGCTCTCGCTTGCACTTCAAGCCTTACATGGAACGCCTCAGAGCGAGGTAACGCCGCATGAGTCATGTTTTTTCGTGCGTGCAGCCGGCTCTATCGAATTATAAGACGTTGTCACGTCAAAAAATGTGTTTATTTACCTGTCAAATATGTATTCTATTAATACCAAACCTACGGATGATATTGCAAATTGTGGATATGAGAGTCCATCAACAACACGGTCATATTTGCATAAGCTCAATGGTATGGGGGATAAAAGTGAGTGTGAGCAAATACTGTAGTACGACACATGCTTACATCTGTAATGCGAAGGAAGATTAAAGTGTAAATGTACCAAGAATCCTTACAGCAAAGTGTATTGTTCTAACAAGTGCTTAGGAAAGTTTGCTCGAACCGACTGTTTAAAAGCATCTGTCTAAACACGAATGTAGGCCTCGCTCCCTTATCTGTTAGCACAACATGTGATTACGAACCATACAAATGGCGAAGTGGGAAATACTTCGTCACGTCTGGGTTTGTCAAAACCATCAATGTATCAACTTTCTCCAATTGTACCTTAATCCCTTAGTAGTGTAGTATAGCCGATTCTATTGCAGGAGCCTAGGAGCCGGATCCCGAATCTGTTCTGTATTTTATACTCTTTTTTGTTAGGCTGTTCATCCACCATCTTGATCAACGTCCGTTGTCTTAATACCTAGATACCCTCGTTGGCTCCACCCTCCATTTTGTTTTTTTAATTAGTTTTATAGTTGTCCTCTAGGTAGTTCTGCCATTAGTTACTGAACGTCACCTAGATGGCGTTGATTA
Organism: Medauroidea extradentata; assembly: GCA_003012365.1. Taxonomy (NCBI): domain Eukaryota; kingdom Metazoa; phylum Arthropoda; class Insecta; order Phasmatodea; family Phasmatidae; genus Medauroidea; species Medauroidea extradentata. Next base: position 128,300 of record PNEQ01009288.1, read on the forward strand.
TTAAGACTTTGGTGCTAAGTCTTTCCACCAGGAGAGCTAGTAGCCATACCAATCGTCTTGGTTCCAATGTCGTCTGCTAGATAGCATTAGTATTGTTTGTACTACTGGTTTAGTCCGTCTCCATTTCCAAGTATCACCATTAAGAGCACTACCGCACCTAACCTAACTAAACTTAACCTGGCATGTCCTTCTAACAAGTTACACTTCTAGACTTGTTTCTGTTCTTCCTTTAACCTAACACTTATTTTCCCTTGTATGTCTGACTTGTATCATAGTACACTGCTAGGAATTCTTCTAGTATATTGCATTCTCGTAAGGCATTAAATATGTTCCACTCGTGTAGGTCTTAGAATTTTTTTTTCTGTAAGCTGTTTATAAGTAGTGTAGGGTAGTATTATTTTACCTCTAGTAATACATGTCTTCTTCTAATTCTTGTAATATGTTATTCTTGCTTTGCTTTGTCAGGACTTGGTAGAATTTAAGTTACGGCTAGGCCATTTATTTAATATGTTTTAATGCATAAATCATAACTTAACCTGACCTAACCTGACATCCTACCATGTTACATATATAACCTTGTCTCCATTTTTTTCTTTAACCTAATACTATTTTTCCTTTGTTTGTATGACCAATAGTATTTTTTAACCAGTTTTATAAATTTTAAGTATTTTTTATTATGTTTTAGCTTTTATATGTGTTCGACAACTTGGAATTTATATTTTTGTCCTGTACCTGTTCTTTGAGTTAGTTTCTCTTTTTTTTTTTAATTTATTAACATTTATGGTGTTACTTTCGTATATGGAAGTTTCACCTTGAAATGATTGATAATATTTTTTTATTGCTTATGTGTAGAAGGAATGGTCAATTTGTTTTGTGTTCAACATTTTATACATTATATTTCTGTTCTTTAAATATTTTTCCTTTTCGTATAAGTGTTTTATACTTATGTTATCCTTTTTTCTCTCCCTCACTCCCTGTCTCCCTCCCTCTCTCTCTCCCTCTCCTTCCCTCTAGGATATTGCATGTTGGTTTTTCTGTGTTAGACCTTTAAATATTGTTTTTCGTTTTATTATATTTGGTTTGAGACATTTTCTTCTGTGTTGAAATTTGGTATACGATTTCTAGTATAGCACAGAAACTTTTCGTACTTTGGTTTAAGTATTTTTCTTGTCTGTAAGTAATTGTATATGTTTTTTATTTAATGTTTTGTCTGTATCTAGATCTTGGAAATACTGTTTTCCTTAATCTTCCATTGTAACTATTTTATGCAATTAAAAATCTGATGTTTTCCATAGGTGTCGGAACTACTTTTACCCTGGTGTCGGTGCTCATAACTATTTGTTTAGGCCATGAAATATTTTACTTTATGTTATTTGTACATACATTTAAACTAACTAAAACGTGTTAAGTTGTGTTTAGCCGATGGTTCTTCAGATATATGATTTTATTTATGCTACTGTACACCGACCTTATGTTGGAATAGGAAAATAACAATACCATTGTACCAAAATATGGAGTATTTTGTACCAGTCAACATATATTAACTTAGCATTTTGTCACCTAACCGTGCACTAACTCTACCTTTTCCTGACACTTACAGTAATGAACTCATTAACTTTGCTTTTGGGAAACATGTTTTCACAATCAATACAACAAAATATATATTTAAGAATTTTATTGAGACAATTTATTATTTTGTATACATTTCTATTCAATGTCATTCTCGAGATGTTGTGAGACATCATGTCAAACTGGCAACTGTACTCAGCAATGCGGCGGTGTTCCTTGTTTTCGCAATGTAGTCATGGAGAGTCTAGTCATTTCTGCAGTAGTCTTCCAGTAGCTGCTAGTAGTCTACCACACCTCTCTTCATTGCAGTCCTCTGGCAGTATGGGTGTTGTGTTTCAGCATATTGTGCAGGCTTTTTCGGTATAGCCAGGATGCAGGAAACTGTCGGGAAAGAAAAAAGTTTAATCACATTAATAATGTTCAGTACATTTTGTTAAGAAAAAGTATGATAAAGTGACAAATTTTAAGAGAAATAGTATCATGAACATGACTTACCTTCAGTTATTGGTAGAGTGTTTACTCCATCATCGCACACACTTCGCTTGTCGTCTAGCCAAATAAACGCCAGTTTGTTGCAACACTCGGAATATAGTTGCTTCTTCCGTGATCTTATATTATATACAGTTACTCGCATAGCCTTCTCCCTGTTCAGAGCTCTGATGTAGTCATGGAAGGTAATTTTCTTTTTGATGACACATTTCTGAATTCCATTGGACTTTCTGCATACATTCTCGCAGCATCTGTAGGCACACATCTTCGCTCGCAATCCTACAAACTCAGTCATAGGCAAACCGTTACATTCGTCTTTCAATTTGCCTATAACCTTTTTGTTTTTAGGTGAGTAGCATGTATGGTTGACAGGATAGGATGATGTATCGAATTCATCATGGAAGCCAGGATCGGTGAACATGTCTTGATAAAAGTCACCTGTTCGTATCTCGTAGATGAAACTGTCGGTGTCCATGTAGGTCAACCGCAAATCATCACTGTACGTAGCCTTCATTATATCATAGTGGAAATGATACATAAGTACTTTTGACAAATCAAGTACACCAAGGCCGGAATAGATGGGCTTATCGAACAAGATTGCTTCATGCTCAAGTTTCACAAGCGACAGATTTTCTGTGTAAATAATTCTGTCTTTGAAGGCATGTTTAGCAACTAGTTTCTTGAGTCGCTTTTTATTACACACAAGACTCAATCTCTGTCTGTTGCCCATATTTTCCATGAGCTTCACATAGACAGCGTTGTTAGCCAGCTTGTAAAAGTCCTTCTCGAACTCATTTTCTGCTGCTGCACGTCTAGCCGTATTCAGCTGGATGTATGGCTCTAGCCAGGAACTTTGCTCAAACTCCAACACACGGTGAATTTTTTCAATCTTAAATCCATGGCTAACGGCTTGTTTGAGCATAATATAGTGAACGATATAATTCTCCTTATCTATCAATGTAGTCATATGTTTCTTCTGTGATGATCGTGGAGGACATTCGCTTATCGGCAGAAATGGTAGATCTTTGTGATCCTTGTGTAGTTCAGGAGGATACATTACATCACATTCAATTATGTATCCCACAGGAGAAGTGTCCGGCACACTCATGATGTCTAGGTCGGTACTGGACCACTTGAAATTTCTTATAGGTAGAAGCAGACTCATAGCCCAACCATACAAGTTATTAGCATCCAGGTACTGTAGATAAGTTTCTGGCTGCGTAGGATTGTATTTCTCACCATCATACTTGTTGTTAGAAACACAGTGTCGCTTCATGCACTAGGCCACACCCCCTCGATTACCTCTCTCGTGAGACAAGTACATGTCATAATCTGTCAGAAGTTCGAGCTTCACTGATGTTGCCTTGAGCATTGTATCGAATGCATATCCGGGTAAACTTACATAATACACGCAGTCCAGTCCGTTGTTTTCGAGGCAGAAGCTGCGAAAATTCTCAAATACATCTGCAAGTTGGAGAACATCTGTTTTCAAGTAGATGTCGGAGTAGTTCTTCAGAGTTTTGCAAACGATTTTCTCCTACACAGCCTGTGCATGTTCGTAGTCTTGATCACTAATGTACGTATCTGTCAGTCGATTGTAGAACTTTTACTTTGGTTGTAGCTCTGTCTCTTTTAATCTTTCGATACTGTCGACGTAGTCGTAGGGAAACACCCCCTTCCTTCTTACTAGTTCAAATTCATCAGTACTGTAGAATTTCACATTGTTGCAGAACTTTGCGGCAGGCAGATTTTGTGCTAATGTCGCCAGGCTGCTAGCCATGAAACGAAAACTGTCGATAAATTGTATGGTGAACTTGTCACCGAGTAATTTTCCAAATGTAATCATTTTTTCTTCATTGTGTGGGATGATGGTAATATCTTTGCTGTCATATACCAGTTCTCCGAAGATAAAGATTTCATCATATGCTAGTTTAAGAAAAATTACAGGAAGTATCTTTGTGCGTATTCTGAGCAAGTTACATTGGTTACAGGCCGCACCAATGTACTTTACACTAAAGTGACAGTGGTCACGCACCTTCACATTGCTTTTACTGAAGCCCCCAATACAGTGACAACATATGTTGGCCTGGGGATATGCTGCATTTTGTGACAGTGTTAGTGGCACCATCTTTAATGAAGTGTCGTAGATCAGCTACACATTTCTACATATCTCAACGATTTTTTCAACAAAAGTCTTAGGTGCATCCTGTCCTGTGTAAATTATAGGTGCTTGAGGCAGTTGCGTCGTCAATTGTGATTGTATGACATCATTGTCAATTTGCACAAAAATACAGAAGCTATATGCTTCATGCTTTTGGTATGTCATGGTAAATGCCGTCTGAGGATCAGGTTGACAGGCCTGGAATGGTATCAATGCAGCTTCAAAATCAGAGTACACAACAACCGGCAGTTTAGTTTTGTGTTGTATGTGGTTGAAAGATAGCACTGGGGGCCTGCCATCAGGCCCTAACTGTGGCATATCAGCACGAAAAGTTGCATTGCTCGTGCAATATTTCCTGTGTTCAGTCAGACATTGCTCACCATCCAGTTCTGATACTCGCTGTTGATCGTCAAAGAGTACCAGGCATCTCTTGCAAGTGTAGAATTTGTAGCTATGTGCTGTCTTCTAAGAACGGACGAGTCGAGAGAAATTTGAAATGTAACAGTAGTTGTTGTTATCTTCATCTGTCAAAAGCAACAAGTCGATATGATCGACTTTTTCTTAGTCTGTTACTCTGAGGGGGAATACCTTTTCTGACTTCTCGTCCAGGCAATAAACGTTGATTGATGTCTCAGGATTCTTCTTTTCAAAAGTGCTGATTTCTCTTACTGGTGTCGGGAAAGTAATGCCTGTAAAGTCGTACCTAGCTTGAGCATGGTAATATCGCTCGTTCACTCTTTCAGGGATATTTCCTTCGATGAACTTTGCTAATACGGCCCATTTCAAACATTCATTGTCATTATTTCTCGGATTGATGACTGCTCTTTTCGTCTTTATGAAATCAGGCAAGTCGATCCATGACGATGCTCTCAGTAGGTCGAGTTTGTTAACTCGTAGCTGCAGACAGTTGACAGAGACGAGCGTCCAACCAGACCCCTTCTCAGAATATTCACGCTCTTCAGTACATAGTTTCGCAATACTTTGTAACACTGCATTTTCAATACCATTCACATTATAGACAGGCCAATTTTTTGTCTTGAATGCTCTTTTATCTGTTCCCTCGACGAATGGCGCTGGCTTTGCATAATCACATTCCAGTACAATGTTAAATTTAAGGGCTCCGTGGTTTTCCACTTCAATTTTCAACTGACCTACTATATTTACATACATGTTGTTCAAGTATACACATATATCCCTGGCCGTGTCATTATTCTCCACCACATACATCTTCACATTCCCACGGGATGAAGTTTCTGCGTCGACGAAACCGAACTCTGCTGCCAAACCAGACCCTACTACTATTTCAGGGCAGGTTGAGGGCGTCCTGGAGCAGGATTGCCTAGCAGATTCTGGTGGTGGCACGTGCAAATTTTTCTGTATTGGTCGTGCTACTTTACTCTTGCAAATCTTCAAGTGCATGGCTAAATTGTCACGACGAGCGAAACAGACACTACAGAAGTTACACTTAAGCAGATTTCGTTCCATGTTGCGCTCACAACATGCTTCATGTCGACGAACATTACGAAATTCGGAGAACTGCTTCTTGCAATACTTACAACAGTTGGTTACTTCTCTCTTGATGTTGTCATTACAGATACGTAAGTGCTTCATCAGGTCGTCTTTGCGAGTGATTGATACACCACACCGCTCACAGATCAGTCGCTCTTCATGGTGAGTATTGAAGTTGCAGGTCTTTTCATGTCTCAGCATAGTATTTCGCAAAGTAAAGACTTTGCCACAGAACTTGCAGTAACTAACCTTTAAAGAAGAATACTGCCCTTCCATTACTTTAATTAGTTATTCTTCAAATCAGGTAAACCTAACCTAAAATTTCTTGTAGTTTTTACCTAACCTTTAATTCACTATTCACTAGCTAAATAACACGATGAGCTCAAAGTAGCACACTTAATAATCACTCGAAGTAGGCTGTGCGTACAGAGATAGTACTCGGACGACAGACAAACAGCTAATGAGCTTTTCGTGCGGCTGTTTATATACCCTCGCTCTCACCTCTTAACTTATTTCGTACGCCGTTTTTACATCAATCGAACATATGTGCACATGTTAGGTCATTTTTTCATTTAGGACAGTAGCTTGAATGTTATGTTAACAATTTAGACATAAACATACGACGGCTAGCATTTCTAGACGTCAAGTTACCACTGTGAACATACTAAGCGATATCGAAATTTGAAAACGTGACGTGAAACTCGCTGACTACATAATCGCATCGCTTACCGATTTATAAATATTGTTAGTTATAAATTCCGGGAGTTTTTACATACAGACGAACCTTCATGAGCGTACTTGTTTATAGGTTACTGTTATATAAATACATTTGTACAGAATATTTTTATTTACCTTTTTTCTATTGCGTAATATTATTTCGTTTCTTCACGTTTCCAAAAATACATTATAAACGGACACTGTGTTAAGTATAGGAATTATGCATTAACTGTTTGTAGATTCTGCTTTTCGCTTCCGAAGTGTTGTGGGTGGAAGAAAATTACGAACATTATGCTAATGTACTGGGCGCATTCTGTACCTAATGCCAGATTTATTCTTGTTGAAATTGTTAAGTACTTGTATCATAATTTAATTGTACTGCATACGGTTCCATTTATATATTGCAGTCCGGATTAATTATGTATTTAAAGTAAAGAATTTCTACCTTATAACGCAAGCATAAAAGTTGTTTACTTAGCAACTGAACAAATCTTCCTTGATCAAGATTTCATACGATGGCGAACTCTATAACAGTATGGCTGCGATAACAAAGAAATAATGAAACTGGTATACGCTATCGTGAGACTGTGAGACAGTAGGTACTAGTTCGGATACTGGTACATTCAAACGTGATAGGAAAAATTTTGAAACAACAGCATTACTCGTCATATTTTAATGTGTACGGTAGACATCCATATAGCGAATTTTTTTCAGGGCGCAATAACATCAAAGTTTAAGTTTCAATGACGAGAGAAAGAAAGTGGGTGGTAGTATGTGCGGTACGTGAAGATGCTAACATGTCTTTACATAGTAGAGACAGACAAACTTAATTACAGTAGAAGGATAGATACTAGGAACCAAAAGTTAACTAAAATTATATTCAGTACAAGGGATTTATATGTCGCGATGTACGACAGGTTATTTTTTCCAGGCTGGCGAAATAACGTTTTACAACTTGTTACATAGCTGTACGTATGAGTCTTCGCCTTCTAGTATTTATAGTGTGAAAGTTAATTTTATATCCGTCATAAGTATACATATTTTGTAAAAGAACTATAATCGACGATAAAAAGCAATAAATTTGTCAAATTTTCGAGCTCCGAACCAAGGACGAAGTCTTTGCCTGCGTACTTACTGATGGAATTCTTATTTCAGACGTGTATAGGCTTTACGAAATCGGGAAATCACTCATGGGAAATATTAAAATGTTACGGAAAATGCGTTTTTGTCTTTAAGTCGGCGGTATTTGTACTAATCGTCTGTGACGAGCACGGTTTTCCTATCAGCTTTATTCTAGATACGTCACAAACTAGTCGATTATTAATTATATACACATAATTGTCTTAAGAACGATGTTTAGTACCAGATTTATCCTTGTTAAGATTGTTAAGAACTAGTATCGCAATTAAATTAATTGCATTGCATACGGCTCCCTTTAAGTATTGTAGTCCGAATTAATTGCATATTTTACGTAAAGTAGAATATTTCTACCTCTATAATACGCGTATAAAAGTTGTTTACTTATCAACTCAACCAATCTTCCTTGATAATTAGTATATTCGATAGCGAACTCTGTAACAATATAGTTTTGCTTAAAACTAAAAAATCAAACGGATATAAATTTTCATAAGACTGCGAGCCGGCAGGAACTAGTTCAAATACAGGTACATACAAACATGAGAAGAAAGTTTTGAAGTATCAACATTACGTGTTATGTTTTACTATATGCTGTAGGCTTCCCTATGTTGAATTTTATTTTTCATGTCACAAAAACATAAATGTTTAAGTTATAATGACGTGAAAAAAGCGGTGGTCGTATGTGTGGCTCGCCAAGATGCTAACATGTCTTTACATGGTAGAGATCGACAAACATTATTACAGTAGAAGGATAGATACTAGGAACCAAAAGTATAATTAAAATTATATTCAGTACAAGGGATTATACGTCGCCATGTACAACATGATATAGCCCTATCCCCAGCAGGCGAAATAATGTTTTAAAACATGTTACATATCTGTACGTACGGGTCTTTGCCTTCTAGTATTTATAGTGTGAAAGTTGATTTTATATCCGTCATAAGTATACATATTTTTTAAAAACAACTATAATCAACGATAAAAAGGAAAAAAGTTGTATAGTTTTCGAGCTCCGAACCAAGGACGCAGTCATCGCGAGTGTACTTACCGATGGAATTCTTATTTCAGCTGTGTATAGGCTTTAGGAAATCCGAAAATCACTCATGGGAAATATTAATGTGTTACAGAAATGCGGTTTTGTGTTAAAGTTTGCGGCATTTGTACTGATTGTCTGCGACGAACACACACACACAATGAAGAAAAAATGATTACATTTGGAAAATTACTCGGTGACAAGTTCATCATACAATTTATCGACAGTTTTCGTTTCATGGCTAGCAGCCTGGCGACATTAGCACAAAATCTGCCTGCCGCAAAGTTCTGCAACAATGTGAAATTCTACAGTACTGATGAATTTGAACTAGTAAGAAGGAAGAAGGTGTTTCCCTACGACTACATTGACAGTATCGGAAGATTAAAAGAGACAGAGCTACAACCAAAGTAAAAGTTCTACAATCGACTGACAGATACGTACATTAGTGATCAAGACAACGAACATGCACATGCTGTGTGGGAGAAATTCGTTTGCAAAACTCTGAAGAACAACTCCAACATCTACTTGAAAACAAATGTTCTCCAACTTGCAGATGTATTTGAGAACTTTCGCAGCCTCTGCCTCGAAACATACGGACTGGACTGCGTACATTATGTAAGTGTGCCAGGATATGCATTCGATACAATGCTGAAAGCAACATCAGTGAAGCTCGAACTTCTGACAGATTATGACAAGTACTTGTCTCTCGAGAGAGGTATTCGAGGGGGTGTGGCCCAGTGCTGAAGCGACACTGTTTTTCTAACAACAAGTATGATGGTGAGAAATACAATCCTACGCAGCCAGAAGCTTATATACAGTACCTGGATGCTAATAACTTGTATGGTTGGGCTATGAGTCTGCTTCTACCTATAAGAAATTTCAAGTGGTCCAGTAACGACCTAGACATCATGCGTGTGCCGGACACTTCTCCTGTGGGGTACATCATTGAATGTGATGTAATGTATCCTCCTGAACTACACAAGGATCACAAAGATCTACCATTTCTGCCGATAAACGAATGTCCTCCACGATCATCACAGAAGAAACTTATGACTGCATTGATAGATAAGAAGAATTATATCGTTCACTATATTACGCTCAAACAAGCCGTTAACCATGGACTTAAGATTGAAAAAATTCACCGTGTGTTGGAGTTTGAGCAAAGTGCCTTGCTAGAACCATACATCCAGCTGAATACGGCTAGACGTGCAGCAGCAGAAAATGAGTTCGAGAAGGACTTTTACAAGCTGGCTAACACCGCTGTCTATGTGAAGCTCATGGAAAATAAGCGCAACAGACAGAGATTGAGTCTTGTGTGTAATGAAAAGCGACTCAAGAAACTAGTTGCTAAACCTGCTTTCAAAGACCGAATTATTTACTCAGAAAACCTGTCGCTTGTAAAACTTGAGCATGAAGCAATCTTGTTCGATAAGCCCATCTATGCCGGCTTTGCTGTACTTGATTTGACAAAAGTACTTATGTATCATTTCCACTATGGTATAATGAAGGCTACGTACAGTGATGATTTGCGGTTGGCCTACATGGACACCGACAGTTTTATCTACGAGATACGAACGGGTGACTTTTATCAAGACATGTTCACCGATCCTGACTTCCATGATGAATTCGATACATCATCCTATCCTGTCAACCATCCATGCTACTAACCTATAAACAAAAAGATTATAGGCAAATTCAAATTCGAATGTAACGGTGTGCCTATGACTGAGTTTGTAGGATTGCGAGCGAAGATGAATGCCTACAGGTGCTGCGAGAATGTATGCAGAAAGTCCAAAGGAATTCAGAAATGTGTCATCAAAAAGAAAATTACCTTCCAGGACTACATCAGAGCTCTGAACAGAGAGAAGGCTATGCGAGTAACTGTATAGAATATAAGATCACGGAAAAAGCAACTATATTCCGAGTGTTGCAACAAACTGGCGCTTATTTGGCTAGACGACTAGAGATGTGTGTGCGATGATGGAGTAAACACTTTACTACATGGATACTTTAACTGAAGGTAAGTCATGTTCGTTATACTATTTCTCTTAAAGTTTGTCACTTTATCATACTATTTCCTAACAAAATGTACTGAACATTATTAATTCGATTAAACATTTTTCTCTCCCGACAGTTTCCTGCATCCTGGCTATACCGAAAAAGCCTGCACAATATGCTTAAACACAACACCCATACTGCCGGAGGACTGCAATGAAGAGAGGTGTGGTAGACTACTAGCAGCTACTAGAAGACTACTGCAGAAATGACTAGACTCTCCATGACTACACTGCGAAAACAAGGAACACCGCCGCATTGCTGAGTACAGTTATCAGTTAGACATGATGTCTCACAACAGCTCGAGAATGACATTGGATAGAAATGTATACAAAATAATAAATTGTCTCAATAAAATTCTTAAAAAATACATTTTGTTGTATTTTATTGTGTAAACATGTTTCCCAAAAGCAAAGTTAATGAGTTCATTACTGTAAGTGTCAGGAAAAGGTAGAGTTAGTGCACGGTTAGGTGACAAAATGCTACGTTAATATATGTTGACTGGTACAAAATACTCCATATTTTGGTACAATGGTATTGTTATTTTCCTATTCCAACATAAGGTCGGTGTACAGTAGCATAAATAAAATCATATAACTGAAGAACCATCGGCTAAACACAACTTAACACGTTTTAGTTAGTTTAAAAAGTATGTACACATAACATAAAGTAAAATATTTCAGGGCCTAAACAAATAGTTATGAGCACCGACCCCAGGGTAAAAGTAGTTCCGACACCTATGGAAAACATCAGATTTTTAATTGCATAAAATAGTTACAATGGAAGATTAAGGAAAACAGTATTTCCAAGATCTAGATACAGACAAAACATTAAATAAAAAACATATACAACTACTTACAGACAAGAAAAATACTTAAACCAAAGTACGAAAAGTTTCTGTGCTATACTAGAAATCGTATACCAAATTTCAACACAGAAGAAAATGTCTCAAACCAAACATAATAAAACGAAATACAGTCTTTAAAAGTCTACCACAGAAAAACCAACATGCAATATCCTAGAGGGAAGGAGAGGGAGAGCGAGAGAGGGAGGGAGAGTAAGAGAGAGGGAGGGTGACAGGGAGTGGGAGAGAGAAAAAAGGATAACATAAGTATAAAACACTTATACGAAAAGGAATAATATTTAAAGAACAGAAATATAACGTATAAAAAGTTGAACACAAAACAAATTGACAATTCCTTCTACACATAAGCAATAAAAAAATATATTATCAATCATTTCAAGGTGAAACTTCCATATACGAAAGTAACACCATAAATGTTAATAAATTAAAACAAAAAAAAATGAGAAACTAACTCACAGAACCGGTATAGGACAAAAATACAAATTCCAAGAAGTCGAGCACGTGTAATAGCTAAAACATGATAAAAAATACATAAAATTTATTAAACTGGTTAAAACAATACTATTGGTCACATAAACAAAGAAAAAAGTATTAGGTTAAAGAAAAAAATGGAGACAAGGTTAGATATGTAACATGGTAGGAGGTAAGGTTAGGTCTGGTAAAGTTATGATTTCTGCATTAAAAACTTATTAAATAAATGGCCTAGCCGTAACTTAAATTCTACCAAGCCCTGACAAAGCAAAGGAAGAATAACATATTACAAGAATTAGAAGAAGACATGTATTAGTAGAGGTAAAATAATACTACTGTGAAGTGTTCAGCCACTTCCCCATCTTGGTTAAATCTTTATAAAGTATTTTTGTTTTTTTATTTAAATTTAAATGTAAATCTTTTATAACAGGCTATATGCCATTTTCAGGGTGAGTTTGTCAGGTGTCCGGTGTGATGCAACAGAATTCAATAACCTAGTAATTGGGGACATGTTAATTTCTATTCATCTTTTCAAAATTTTAATATAAAAATAGTCATTTTTGCATGTGGGAATCGTACCGGACGATGCCACTGGTCGGCGGGTTTTCACAGGGATCTCCCGTTTTCCCCGCTCTTCCATTCTGGCGCTGCTCCATACTCACCTCATGTCATCCCTCGCCAGCGCTATAGACCTCGATTTTAAGCGCTGACCAAATTCTCTCACTCACTCACATAACAGTAGCCATTTGGCCTCTTACATAAAAGTCAACAACATTTACTCTAAATCAATTAAACTGCCACAAATTAATTAGTGTAATCATTAGTGCAGCTACATTACTATAGTTTAAAACTATGTAAATTAATCATTAGTTTCTTGAAGCTTTTGTTTCGTTAGCCTTTATTCTAAAAGTGATCTTTATTTAATCCATCTAACTAGAAAATATAGCTCTTTATTTTAAAATATAAATTATTTATTGAAAAAATTGCATTTTGGTGTAAGGAAACGTGATATTAATTAATGCAATTTACCGGAGAAGCGCAGCTAAATATTTACGAGGCGTAATTGATGTGCGTCTATATTTGCAACATTAGTTGCTTCGTCACTTCAAAAGGTAAGTTAAAGATGACTTTCAATGCGGCTAAAACAGAAAATTACGTAAATTAAGTTAATGTTTCGTAGAAATCTTTTTCAATGCTTAAATAATTAATGTATTAATTGAAATAAAATTTATTTTGCTGTGGGGGAGTTTCAGACCCGAAATTTTTTTGTTAGAAAGCAAGCATGCAGTCATTGCACCACGAGTTCTACTGTATAACAAATGTCGCCCGAAAATATTGTATTTACTGTATAGTGTGAAAATTCATGTTCTTCAATTACTTTATCATTTACTTTTGTATTTGGTCGAATTGGTCATTCTGAGATTGTTTGTGCTAATATTACGAATCTTCTATCATGCTGACTAACATTTTAAATCCCGCAGTTGTCACAGAAACTCATATTTTGTAAGTCGAGATAGAAATTCGAATAACCGCCCTCTTATCGACCAACGGTTCTCACTTCGTGCACTTATTTCGTATACGAGTTCAAGAGAGCGGAGCATACCGCTTTTCAAGTAGGCCAGTTCGTTTGCAAATCCGACCATTCAAAACAGTTCGTACACGAACGCTCGAGCTGTAATTTCCAGCACAGGCCCCCTGGTGCAGCGGATAGAGGTAGCTGCCAACAGCATACGAGCGATGCCTGGTGTTTTCCATCGAGTGCGTGGATCACTATTACGCCGATGCAATGCTTGTATTGGCGCACAAGGTCGTACCTTTGAGCAGATTTTGTAAACTGTACCATTAGTGCGTTTGCGTTAATTATCGTAGCTGTTTGTACACTTCGAATACTTATGTACGGGAAATTGGTATGCACCGCTGTGACGTGATACTTAGATTTTTAAATGCATCTCGGCCACAGTTGCAAGTAGCCTACATGACTCGACATTCTTTATCTGTTATGCATGCTATATGCGTACGTAAGTATGACGACCACAATACCATTTGGACATGTTTCAGCTGCCTGGGACCCATCATTTTCATTCACAACTGGCTGCAATGATATGTGCCTGAAATTCCAGGAACAAAGTGGTCTGTGACTTTAAGGGTACAAAAGCGACTGTGCTTGAAATGCATTGCAGCTAGTCAAGATTATAATTTTGTGATGAAATTATTCAACGCAATTTACATTTCAAAATCTTGCATTCAATGAATGCTTCTTTAACATTTTAAAAGGTTGGCATGCTTGTTAGTAATAAGCCTTTAAGACCCCTGAACATGACGAGAAACCGCTTTTTCATGTTGCCATTTCTGTAAAATATCACACGAATTCTAACAACAAAATGACTGACGGTTGTCTCGGACTTGCATGGTCACCACTTAAACTCTAATAGGAAACTTAATGGCAGTGAAGCTCTGCACGCTAGTAGTGTGGCTAGCGATAGTGGTCGGCTGCACCTTTATCGTTCCATCGGTTCTGTGACCACACAGCCTGCATAAAACTTGTAACTGTTATTGTTCATGTTGTTTACTGTGAATGACCACTGTCGTCTGTGCGTTGAGTACATCACATGCATGTTCTCAGCAGTGCCTACGCTCTAGGCTCTGTCTGTCTGCGCGAATATTCAAGTGTGTTTGAACATAAACGGTATGTCCGATACAGTTACCACAAGAGGACCTTTTTTTTGTTGCACAGGTTTCATTACTCAATAAACCATTTTCAATTGTTCGAAAATTATAACGGTAAAATAGTTGTATGCAGTTAGAGGGTAGCCACCCCTGCTATTTTCTTTTAGCTGTTGGTTTCAAGAACCCAATAGCATAAATCAATGCTGTAAATAAGGTTTTTTTACGTTATTTAGCTCCCGACATTTTAGGGAAATATGATTTCAAATTGTAATATTCAGAGACTCATAACACCCTTAATATTATGTTTAGGCGAAAAGTGTACTACATATTTTCTGTGAATTTTTCGTAAGGAATCGCCTGCCGGAATTTGTCGGTGTTTTTCAGGAACATTCTGTATATAGATATAGGTAACGGGATCAAGAATAAAAAGGAACATGCAAGAAACATCACTAGTGCACAAGGAAATCCGACAGGTTTACGCAGACATAGAAAATTCAACATCTGCAACGCTTGTAAGTTAACAGTCGATAACAAGAGTGTTAAGTCCATACACAGTCTGTACTAATATACTGTACTGTAGTAATGTGGAAAGTGTTAAACATGCAGAAAAATATAATTATTGTATACATTGTAATATATTTGTGTTTTATATGATGATGTTTGATAAGTGGATGAACAGGTTGTTCGAATCTACTGCATTTGTATTTTTCATGTCCATATTTAATATTATTAGAAATATTAAAAGTGCGCATGCCAAAATATCAATGCTTTCAGTGTAGCCAAACCTTCTTATTCATTACTCAGGTACTTCTTAGAAAAGGGAGATAAACTTCCTGAATATAGATGGGAAAGTAGAATACGCAATAAGAACTTAAATACGTCTTTGTCAATAACACATCACTTGAAATCACTTAAAAGTAGGGAAAGTCACTATGGCAGGGGTAAGAGCATTAACCTCCAGAGCTGTCAGTTAGAAAGCTTAAGCGAGTTTGGAAACACAAGACGTCAAGATGAAGGGAAACCAGTAGCATCACTGTCAAAATATTACAAAATATTTCAGTCAAACTTCTATCTAGCATTTTCTAATCTCAAAATCGATACATGCTCATTTAGTGAGGAAAAAAAACTCAAGATATCAATCGTTACAGACAGTAGGTTGAAACAGAGTCGTATAACTCAGTACCGCCTGCACAAAGTGCGTGCTAAGAAATTTCATGAGAGACCTAGAACGCCAGATGATGGACTGTAAATGTTTAATTTGACATGCAGCAAAATACGCCGCTGCCAAAGTTATCAGTCAGTGCGGTATTTTATTCACGGCAAATATGGATTTGTAATTTAACGTTTTGTATTCACAGTGATGAACGTACGCACATCTATACATGGACAGAAAACGAGTCCGGCAAAGGATCTAGTGAAATGTGCTCCGCAATTATGGATTACATGAAACGTTTGGAATATCGTTGTGAAAGGGCGACTGAAAGACCACACATATAAATGTTTTTTAGACTCATATTCAAGTCAAAATAGGAACTCAACAATGTTGAGCGCTTTGTTGTATTCTGTTTCAACAAGCACAGTTTCCACAAAGGCGTAACATAATTTTCCTATTCGTGGTCACAGTTATTTGCCTCCTGACAGAATATTTGGAAGAACAGAGAAATTAAGAACTCGCAAGTCGAGAAGAATAGCATGCTGTCTATGCTGAACATGGTAGTGTGGAGATACATAGGATTGGCCCGTTTACGATTACAAGAATTGTGCTAAGAAGACCTTGGAGAGCAAGATACCGTTCAAGATACAAGAGCAAAGGGTATTTACGTACAGGAAACAAATATCAGCGTTATATGTGAGGAACATCTACACAGGGTTTCATGCAACATACGATGTTGTTCGACGGAAAGCATAATTCGTCAATGTGAATGGAAAAAGTGTTTGCTTGCTGAAAACAACTGTTCAAATGATGGAAAGAGAAATATGTAAAAAAAAATATTATGCTTTGTGAATTTAAGTGAATACACTAAGGACATCGACAATCGGGCATTGCAAGGTAATGTGTCCATTCAGAAAAGTGACAACAATAATGTAACATATGAATGTGAGCCGTTTGTGTGAGAGCCTATGTACGTTTGTTCTGTTTTACGTTGTAAATATATGTTATTACAATTTTCTATACATTTTTGATTGTTTACATCCATGGTTTACTTACGTAAATTGTAGCCATCCTGTATTTATGCAGGACGTGTATTGGACAACTGGAATTTTCGTTTTGTTACGACACGACTGAGACTTTATTTCATTGCAGATATCTGTGTTTTGTGTTCCAGAATGACGTAATGACGTTACTCGTCCCTACTACTGCATACATCATACTATTGTTTGTTAAATTTGCACCTTTGTGTATTATATATATATATATATATATATATATATATATATATATATATATATACAGGCTGGTCCTGAACTACAGGTACAAACGCAGGGAGGTGATTCCTTATGGAAAATAAAGAGGACATATGTAGGACACTTTGTACCTAAGTGTAATATTGTGGGAGTAATGAGCCGCAGAATATCGAATTTTAAAACCGTATTTATTTTAAATATCGGAAACAGAATTATATAAAACGACAGTACTCTAAACATTGATTTGTGTTATAATAGTCTTCAAACCCACATCAAATGCTGGTTGATACCTTCAGCCATTACTAAAAGAACAGGGGTGGCCACCCTCTGAAGGGACTAAACGTTTGTGCCATCGGGATAGTGGAACATTTGACGATGTTTTATTGAGTATTGCGAGCTTTGTAATAAAAATGGTCCTCTTATTGCAACTGTCTAGGACTCATAGTTTTCGTGAAACATGCACGCGAAGCTTTGACTAAAGCGATAGAGTACCAGGAGAGCCTAGGCAATACTGCATACATTGTGTTTTTGAAGTGTTCAATTGCTCTATCTAAAATGGGTTAGAAAACATTACATATAAAAATATATCGTACAGTAACTTGTAAGGGAGATATCCACCATAACAAAGCGACGTTTTACAGAACAAAAATTATATCTAACTGTGAATGATTACATTGATCGTAAGTATTTGCACAGCCACTATTGTCGTACGGTCCTGCCAACGTGTGTGTAACATGTAGGTATTTCGTAATGCTTTTCAAAAATGTAATACAAATGCATAATACAAGTCACCTTCACGCAATATGTTTATGTAAACTATTGAGAAGAAATACATGTGTGGGTGCACATTTTTGCCTGCCAGGTATGCAACTCGCGTTGCAAAGGGGGATGTACGACCATAATTTATTTGCTCTATGTGAATGCGGGTTACACGATAGGACATAATCATGTTTATACATATCTTCTGATAGTTGTATTCCAAATGGGAAAAAAACATTGATTAACTCTTAATGATAGTACACCGGGGTTAATTTTATTGGTTTTGTTTTTATTTTATTTTAGAATGCAACTGCACCAGAACATGCCTTGTGAAAATGCCACATTTTCTTACAGTAACTGTTCAAAGTGGCGACCACCTACTTCGCTACACAATTGACAGCGAAGAACAATATATTGTGTCACGCGATGCAACATGTGTGGGGTGTTGCAAATAGTAATACATGCATCAGTAATCCGGGAACGAAGTTCAGCTACTGCGTTGATCGTGGTCTTGTATACTAATGTGTTCAGGTGACCCCACAGAAATAAATCAGGTGGCATCAGGTGTGGGGAGCGTGGTGGCTACTTCACAGGTTCACCTCTGCCTATCCATCGCTCACCAAATGTGGTGGTAAGGTGACGACGAACTTCCAAACTGAAGTGTGCAGGAGCTCCGTCATTTTGACATCACATGCGCTGGTATGATTGTAAATCCATATCATCCAACAGAACTGGAAGTATGTCCTCTAAAAACTGTCGATAAAGGCGGCCAGTCAAACGCGCCGGCAAAAAATAAGGGCGAATCAGGTTGTCGCCGACAATGCCGGCCCAGACATTAACAGAAAATGTCACTTGATGGCGGTCTTCAACCATCGCATGTGGGTTGGTGTCGTTCCATACGTGACTGTTTCGACTGTTGTAAATGCCGTCACGCGTAAAATAAGCCTTTTCGGTCCACAAAATGTTGCGAGAAAGTCCTGGTTCATTTGCGCATTGATGCAGAAACCAGCGAGCGAAATCGACTCGTGACTGAATATCAGCTGGTTGTAATGCTTGCACCTTTTCGCGATGAAAAGTGTGTAGTAGTTGTTCATGCAGAACCCCCTACACACTTTGGTGGCTTTCATGCATCGTGCGAGCAATTCAACGTGTGCTATTTGATGGCGAATCGACGATGCGTTCCACTACTTCCTCCTCAAAGTTGACTGTTCTAACATTGCGTCTCACGCCGGTGTCATACCTGTTCGCTGTAAGTGTTCCAGTCTCGTGTAACCGTCGGTCCACATACGAGAATATTCGATGTCCTGGACAATATCTGTTTGGAAATGTCTGTGCATACAGAAGCTGAGCTTCCCTCGCTTTACCTCCAGCAGCACCATACATGAGATGTATGTCTGCCATTCCTGCATATGTGTAACGTCTCTCCATGTTGCGCACCAACTGTGCAATGTCACCCTGGCACACCACGGTAGCGGTGCTAAGCGAACGATGCGCGCGCAACTGTGTCATATGACCAGCCTTGCAATGCAGGTTGCATACCTGGCGGGCAATAAAGTGTTTTTTCTCAATAGTTCACATAAACATGTTGCGTGAAGGTGACTTGTATTATGCATTTGTATTACATCTTTGAAAAGCAATACAAAATACCTACATGTTATACGCACGTTGGTAGGACCGTACCCCCCCCCCCCTCGTTTTTCTCGAAGTTGTACACCACAATAGTGACTGTGCTAATACTTACGATCAATGTAATCATTCACAATACCTTTCTTATTGTCTGTTAGATATAATTTTTTTCGGTATAACTTCGCTTTGTTATGGTGTATATCTCCCTTTCAAGTTACTGTACGATATATTTGTATGTAATGTTTTCTTACCCATTTTAGATAGAGCAATTGAGCACTTCAAAAACACAATGTACGCAGTATTGCCTATGCTCTCCTGGTACTATATCGTTTCAGTCTTAGCTTGGCGTGCATTTTTCACGAAAACTATGAGCTCTAGGCAGTTGAAATAAGAGGACCATTTTTTATTACAATGCTCGCAATACTCAATAAAACATCGTCAAATGTTCCACTATCCCGATGGCACAAACGTTTAGTCCCCTTAGAGGGTGGTCACCCCTGTTCTTTTAGTAATGGCTGAAGGTATCAACCAGCATTTGATGTGGGTTTGAAGACTATCATAACACAAATCAATATTCATAGTATCGTCGTTTTACATAATTCTGTTTCCGATATTTAAAATTAATACGGTTTTCAAATTCGATATTCTGCGGCTCATTACTCCCACAATATTACACTTAGGTACAAAGTGCCCTGCATATGTCCTACTTTATTTTCCATAAGGAATCACCTCCCTGCAATTGTACCTGTAGTTTAGGATCATCCTGTGTATATATATATATGTGTGTGTTTAAGGAACGTGACAGTGAACTATTGATCACTAAGAGGGAACAACAGGGTTTTCTTTAAATAAACTTTTTTGCCTCCAGTAAAATTTACTATTTTGACTTAGGTCTGTTTGTAAACCAGCTCTTTATATGTAAGATTTAATACTATATGCATCCAAATGTTCCAACCAATCCAAATGCTAATCGTTTCGCACAAAATTAATCTGCTTTTTTATGGGAATCTTAAGACCTATGTATCCTCAAACACATCAGGTACAGCAACATATATTTTATGTATATAAAATCTATGAAGAAGAATATAATAAACCAACTTACAGAAGTTCAGGAAAATAGAACGTTTAAATAAAATTTTTGTTTGTAATGTTGCTGCAGTAAATAAGATCCATGTTCTTAATGAAACAGCAACATGTCATTCAATTATGTGAATGTATGTTTGTACCATTAATGTAAAGTGGCAAAGAGTGTTGATGCAAGTATAGAGAAGATTTACATTGATGTGAGATATGTGGTACAGGGGTCTGAGTGGACTTTATATTCAGTAGAACGTCTACAACTGTGAACTAATTAGTTCAGGTCACTTCACAAATAAACAAAAATTTATTTTGTTTATATTTCTTATCTCTTAGTGTTTTGACAGTGTAATACGACCCATTCGCCTATAAGTGACCACATATAAAGTCATTACATTGTTTTGCACGTGGCGAAGATATTTTAAAATACAATATCATCTACTTAGACCTATTCACCTGTGTTAGCGAACTCTTCAGCAGTGATAATGGCGGGAAATTTACGGTAGTGGCGACGATCTGTTCGTATATTATGACGAATAGTTTGCCTGAATCACGAAGGAGTTACGAAACTGTCGCGAGCGAGTTATCAAATTTTAAAGAAAACTCGTTACAAAGTCGTGAAAATTCACGAAATATTAGCGAAGAATCGCGTAGATTTGTGAAGGATCGCAATGATTCAAAAGGATTCACGAATATTTCTGAAGAATTTGGGAAAAATCACGGAGATGTTATTAGATTATTCAAGATCTGGCGGAAAGAATAAACGAAAAGAATATACAAAATCCAGAAATAAATCATAAAAAGAATCATGAAATGAATCCTGATATCATTCTTGAAATTAATCCTCAAACGAATCTTGAAATTAGTCCTGAATAAAATACTAAATAAACTTTTTAATGAATCTTCTTTCATTTTGAAGGTTTTATTCATGATTTATGACACAGGCCTCAGTAAGGGAATGCTTACAAACTAAACTATCTAAACCGAAATAAACGACACAAACATCCATATCCATGCTGAGATTCGAACCCAGGACCTCTCGCAGCGTAGGCCGGCATGCTACCGTTCACACTACGGAGGCTGGTTTGATGAATCCTAAAAATCAATCCTGGAATGAAGCAAAATGTGAATTAGAAAAAAATATAAATCTTTAAAAGGTTATATGTGTAGTTAGCGAAGTAATAGGCCTACTGGTGAGCTGACCGGTGGTGTTGACGAACACTTCGCCTATCTTCAGCAGCTACGATGACGAGAACTTCAGGTGTATTGGTGATCTGTTCGTCAAGTGAAAATGGGAACTTAAATGTTTAGGTCTTCCATTCAAAATGACAAAGAACTGTTCGTTGGTCTTGGTGACTCCTTCGGGCAGTGACTGAAAGCTCTTCACCCATGACGTCGACCTCGTCGTTTGCTGCTTCGACCACTTCAGTAATAGCGATGAACTGTTCGTGAGTGTGTGCGTGCACTTTGGCAGCCCTTGACACTTACTCGAGCATGTAGGCAACATCTGTAGTAGAGTCCTCGAACCATATGTGTTGATTCAGCTGCAAAGTCTTTGCATTCAAGATTTCATTGGGACTACATGAAATTATGAGTGTATGTAAATAAAAATGCCTGATCGGACATACAAGGTTAAAATTCGAAAAAAGTTTGTAAGTATTTGCAAGAATTCCTGAAAGAGAACAGCAGGGAGTGATAAGATTAGGGGTAGGCAATGCAGAGTTGGCATACTGATTATGGCCTAAGCGTGAGTTCATTTGACGAGCATGCACGAGCTGCTTTATCGAGAAGGGGGAGGGTAATATCCTCTGAAGATACTGTACTGATGTTGAGCAGGGAGGGGATGTGAATTATTGTTCGGTCAGGTTCTGACAGGAATGTCCATACGAATGTGTAAGTAAAGGTCGAGTTGTAGATGAATGAAGAGAAGGAAGGGAGAACAAAAACAATTCAACGTCATGTGCTGTTGGGCGGGGAAGAGAAGGAGAGTGATGAGTGGTGGGAGGAGGATTAGTAAAACTGCATGGTTATACAATACAATGGCAGCAGTTCAGTGGATGTGGTAGGGATCGGATGTTGACCACCATTTTTTAAAGTAGTGCTCTAGTCGGTGTTCGAAAAGTGGCCCTCTTGCAGGAAAGTAAATTAACTACAAACGTAATTAATTAAATTCTAACATTTGGTACATAAGATAAATAACAAGCGAGTAGTAGACCTAAACCAGATGGCTGCAAACATAAACATTTAACAATCAACTAGCAAAAGATGTGAACAAAATGGCATCATCGATGTACTTATTACAATTGACTGTCGTGCAGTAGAAACTGTAAAAAAAGGTTGTATAATGCGTGTATAAATACAATTGACTTCTGAGCAGCAGAAACTGTAAACAAGTAATGGCTACATAAACAATTTCAATAGAAGCCATGCACAAGATGGTGACCGGAATTATTACTCTAGATGGCGGATAAAATAACAATTCCTAAGAATATCTGATAAGATTAGTTTCGGAAAAAGTTTGATAATTTTTAATTTTTGGCCTTTGGTGAGCTTAAGGTCAAAGACATGGTTATTTGTCTCCAATATAGTATCCATGACCTACATTTCTCGGGGTCGATGAGGCCAGTTGAGAGTTAGGCATGACCCTGGCGATTATGGGTCTTAGAGTGATTGGGATATTCCTATAGAGTAAAAAGTGAAATTATAAAGGGAAAAATAGAAATTTCGGTAATTTTTTGGATAACTAGGTCATTTACGAATAAAAAAAGTTGTCCGCCGTGTGACATTGTTAGTTGCTTCCGGCTCCACTTCCAGGTTCATTTTTCCGGGACCGTCGTAGTCAATCTACTATGGAAATTTGAGGGAATAAACTGGAAATTTTGAAATAAAAAAACAAGTAAGGCCGCCATGCTATTCGGGGGTGAAATATTACCAAGCGTACCCAAGCGGGCCATAGACAGGTGCTTGGATACAAATTGATTACACCCACCATGTTGGTCAACGTTCAGCTTAAACTACTTAAATGAAATGTCTTTAACTTCTGATTTATATTTTCAACTTCATGCATGATTGAAAGTCTCACTATATTTTGATTTAACATAAAGCATTTAATGAAAAACTATGGGTCGATTGCAGAGTCATGTGAGGAAAATCTTGAGGTAAAGGTGAAACTAAGGAAAACTTGAGTAAAACCTGAGAATTTTTCGTTTGCAATGCACAGTTAGGAAATTGCGATACCTCAGTTCTGGTGAGTTGTTATCGCAATCTTCGCGAGAAAAATTATTTCTCTTTATTCGTTGACTTGGAATTTAACTAAAATGTATATTTTTTTTTCATTTATAACGCACAAAATTTACATGACGGCGATTTTATAATCTGTATTCAGTGTAACGAATACCGTAAAGTTGGAAAAAATTCAAAATATAATTTATAAAACAATTTCAATAAATTTATTTATGAAGTAGTATCGTAAAAATCTTGTTTGAAAACAAAACTGTTATTAAGAACACATCATTTTCGTGTAAAAATATACAACGAATATAAAATATGTCGTTTATATCAGAGCGGTCTTTCATTTACATAATAATGTTCCTCCTCTAAAATATTACCAACAAATTGAAAAAAAAATGTTATTCTCCCTCATGTGGCTTTCTAACCTCTATTTACGGCCGCCATAATTGATTTGCAGCTTGAGAAAATCTTAGGGAAGGTCTGAGGACATAAGACATATTACTCAGTTTTTCCTTACATTTCACTCACTTTTCGTCTCTGCAATGAACATTACACTCAGAGTGTCAAAATTACTCTGCAGTCGGCCCTATTATATTTTAGAGTATGTCATTCCAGTGCCAAAGTTAAACAAATCTGATAAGAAAAAAGTATTATTACTTACGAATGTTTTCGAAACAGTGTTGTCCTTGTCGTCAGAGCAGTTAGTTGTTAAACTTGGCTTATTATCTTGTAACATGCGGCAGCGAAGTTCTATATGAGAGCCATCACTGTTTGAACGAGTTCTCATTGTTACTGTAGACTGTTGTTTCTTACGAGGACGTACGAAGTGAGTTTCCATCCATGATTTGAATTTGTGGCCAAACATTGTAACTCGATATTGGGTTTTAAAATAATAGCTTTATAAGTCTGCAACTTAGGCTACTGTTATCTTAGAAAAACCGTATAAACTATGTATTTTGCTCCTTCAGCAACTGGTTGCTTCTTTTTTCTTTCTGAAAAAAGAGAAGAGTAAACAGATTACACTACATTTTTAGTGCTCATTTTCGAAACACTATACAAAGTTTTTTTTCGAAGGTAATACTGCTAAATATAGTAAAACTTTTATAAATAGTACTAAATGTAAATGTTTAAATAAGTTACGGAACCGTAACTACTGTGAAAATTTCCTACAAGCCAAAAAATTCATTCTGTTGACCAGCCACGGGTTCTGATTAACGAGTATGTAAATAAAGGCTTAGTGTACTATTGTAGACAAATGCTATTACAATATTATGATATCTGGGACGACATAACACTGAAATGACGTATATCAACAATATAAGAGAACGTTAGTCTGTCTCATTGAGTGAAACATTCAAATACATTATTTAATAACTGTCTGGAGATGGACAGTAGCCCTACAAGCATTCAGCTTGCCGAACGTTGCCAAATGTCTGATTATATTGTCATATTTATAATTTTTCATTCATACTGAAGGTATTCAGTTCGAGCAATGGGCTTCATGCGCTCTAAACCAATTTGGAAAAATTCTCAAAGACGTTCTTTGTACGTTTACAAATCCTTGTAAAAGTACATAGTTTTCTTTGTAAAATCATTTATTTGTAAAGTTACAAAGGTAAAGTTTGTAACAATGGAATTCCTTGTAGTTATTTATACCGACAGTTCCTGCCCTGATTTTTTTTGGTAAAAAGGACAAGGATTTCTTTGTAGTTTTACATACTTTTGTAAATGTATGAAATTTCCCCTTGTAAAATTATCTGTTTATAAAATTACAATGATTTTCTTTGTAAAAGTACATAGGAGAAATTTATAGTCTACCAAAATCAAACTTTCGTGGAAATTGCATTGTTTTAAAAAGTAACATATTTGGTGACACATTTTGTCAAGAATATAGTGAATTTTCATATTGAGTGCATTCTTTGATATAGAAAGAATATTGCTGAACATACTGTACCTTGAATATACGCAAATATACTTACATCAGATACCATGGAAATAAAGGTCGCATATAGGAAGCCAACTCCCCCTCCGCTCGTAGCACAGTTGTTTGAGAAGCCGTCTTTGCTACAAAAGGTTCTGGGTTAGACTCCCAGGTCTGGCTGGGTGTAAATTTGTGTTCGTCCAAACTGTCTAAAAATTTGTGTCTGTAACATTGTCTCACAAAAGATACTCGGGGTTGCTTAAATAAGTCACATTAACGAAGGGGAATGTTTGGTACAGTGGCAAGACGGGAGAGGGAGAGCCACTTTACCAAAATTGTATATAAGAAAGAGGTAAGATGCGCAGTACCTATGCGCGGCGATACTCATTCGAATCTCAATGCCTCCTTGAATTTTTCTTTATTTTCAAAATAATTTCAATTAATATTAAATTACCTATTAAACGTTCTTCAGTAAATAAGTTAGGTGTCAATACTAAAGCATAACGAGTAACTTATATAATATTTGTTTTTTTTTTCTTTGTTGCAAGTACAACCACAAGGCTATCTCTTGTAATTTTACAAACATACACTTTGTATTTTTTTTTTACATAGAAAACCTTCGTTGTTTCACAAGTAACTTCTTTGGAAACTGTGTTTCCAAAGTTTTTCTTTGAAAAAGTACAAAAATATTTTACTGTGTGGAAACATTCGGAAACCACCAAGCTACAATGGATGTAAGCCTGTTTCTCATTACTTTCTCTCCGCAACAACGCACAAACGTTTAGAAGAGTGCTCATATGTGAGAAAAAGTTGGTCGCGTATGATACTCCTAAAATGTTAGTTATTTGCTGCCACTACAAGACTTTAAGTCTAACATTGTTATTATATTCTAACTATCTAGTTGAGTAGTCGTTGATGGTGCATTACTAGCTGCTGTAATCGGGCCAAATTATTATTAGTAGACTGTTTTATAAGATATTTAAAAATGTTGTAGATGAATATAGTGGAGAAGAAAACGAAGGAACCAGCACTGGTTAGCTATAATTATTTATATTTCGCTTCACGATAATGTTGCTCCGAACATGGTGCGGGTGGACTGGGATAAGATAAGATTCTTCACTGAGATATAAATTTCTTGCACTCACTGTAAAAATATTTTTGTACTTTTACAAAGAAAGTCTTTGGAAACCCAGTTGCGAAGAAATTCCTTGTAAAACTACAATGGTTGGCCTTGTAATAAAATAAAATGTATACGTTTGTAAAATTACAAAGAATAGCCTTGTAGGTGTACTATCACTAAGGAAAAATTTTAATTTGAATGCTCACGGAACTTCATAAATAACACTGAGTTTACTTATCAAATAACGTTTAAATAAAGGACGTTGACATGAAACAATTTTGTAAGTAAAAAATGTACAATATGCAGGCCCTAAGTTTCGAACCACACTCCCCGTGCACAAATTCTACGCTTCATAACCATATACCTGTCTGACTTCTGTATCTCTTGGCCGTTTTTTATTTATATACGTTTAATATGCAGTTCTGTAATATTTCTTTATTTTAAAGCACGCAATTATTTAAACATTCACTTTACTGCAGAAAAGTGCTTTGCATAGGTTGTGGTCTTTGCATAAGTAATTTACGGCTAACCGAAGATTTTGGTAGACTACACATTTTTTCTAAGTTTTTTGCTAACAAAATTATTTTAACATTATAAACTAATAATTTTACAACGAAAATTGTTCTACATTCTTAAAAGTTTGTAGATAAAACTGAACAGAAGTACCTTGTCATACTAAACAAAAAAAAATTACAGTGCAGGAACCATCGGAAGTAAAGAACTATAGTTACATGATAGATACCCTAATATCGATGTGTTTTTAGTGTAATCAAGTAAATGAAAAATCCTGAAATTTAAATAAGCATGAAATTAGCATTTAAATTGATAAAAAAGAGATTGATGAACCACATCACACATTCTAATCCTTTGAAATACATGAACGTAAGTGAAATCATAATTGTTATTTATGTTTAAAGAATCTTTACCATTTTCAAAATTTATGGTAAGAAAATGGAGCTGGAGCTAACAAAATATTTTGTATGTTAAAAAGTTATACCATATACATATTCTTTGGCGATCAGAATTTATTTCTACGGACAAACAAGGCTGCATTTTATCCAGAAGCTAGAGATCCACAAAGTTCAATTTTAACATAGAAATTTACGCCTAAATATATAAGACATATTATGTAAATATTAATACCCCATTCAAGTTAATGATGATCCAAAATATTTAAATCTGATTGGTTATGTAAAGTTAAATACAAGTAACACATGCTTAAAGTTACAAAACACACACACGTAAGCATTTAAATTTACGTTATATTTGAACTTATATAATAAACTCTTATTACTGCTGTACAAATAATTTATCGGAGTTTCTTTAGTGAAAAATTAACAGGAAACCTAAATATGATGTATGCGATATATGTATTCAATCCATTACATGTCAATAAACATTTATTAGATGTACAAATGAAAATGAAGAATGACCTAAAAAGTTCAGAAATAACCGGAATATCTTCAGAAAATTAATACACATTTTTAATTGTAGGCTAAATACATAATGATATTTCCTTATACAATAGCAGATGACTTTGAACTATTCCTTAAGGAAATGCCTAGTCCAAGGAAAGTAAAATTGAATAAATCGCAAAAACATAGTCCTAACAGGCATAGTAATGAAATTGCGCTTTGAATGGCGGTAGTTACGGAAAGCTATAAATTTAATTTAAATCAAATAATTAACGTTGAATTAAAGTTCAGTCATTAATCATAAACAATGCAATCTCAGTTAGATGAACCTTCTAAGTTTTGTTATTTTGCTGTAAGTAGTTACGGAAATTGTATATGAACCTCAAGTTGTATATCGAGTTTTCGATGTGAATTAGAAGTTTGTACAATACATAAAAGGGAAGTATAACATTTTTTAGTAGTATACTTTCAAACAGAAACAATGCGACCCCTAACAAAAGAAGAACAAACATATAATAATTCTAAAAATGCACTGTATTTCAGTGTAAATATACGAACGGAAGAAAGAAAATTACATCCTCATGTCCAAATAATTGGAGAACTTATTAACATTGTTTGAAACATTTGTAACTTACATTTAAGATAAAGAAATATCGTTCCGAATTCTTTTAATAACGTATCATTAATTTATCAAAGTGTTTGGATATGATGAGAGGAAGACAGATTTATTTGCAATTAATATTAAAAAGTAAATTTATTTTACGCACAAAAACGAGTACCTAATTTAAAAATAAGGTTCACTGACGCCTTTCAATTCATATACATTAAAGTACACGAGTTAACATCTAATTATTTAAGGGGCAAATGCTATATATTTGAAAGCATTTAAAAACATGTATATTTGGTTACTGAAAATGGTTTTATCCATACGTACAATTAAGTAAACAGCTGGAAGAAATTGGAAAAATCGGAACTTCCAGTAAAAAGCGAATTCTATAGTAAGAAAAATGCATTGACTACGGAGCCGTAAAACTTATATGGAGCATTTTAATACGCAGGACCTTGTAAAATACCATGACGCACAGATA
This sequence comes from Medauroidea extradentata, assembly GCA_003012365.1. NCBI lineage: Eukaryota > Metazoa > Arthropoda > Insecta > Phasmatodea > Phasmatidae > Medauroidea > Medauroidea extradentata. The sequence continues at coordinate 157,616 of PNEQ01009288.1, forward strand.
AAAATGACGTAGAACTGTAAGCGGATAGTGTTAAAGTATTAAAAGCTACTTACTTCATTGCAATTGGTTTATATCTAGCATGGTATTTTTGCTCCGCCAAGATTATAGGATGGCACGTTAAAAGGACATTTTGTGTTGTTGGAGCAGCGTTTAACTATTTATTTACGTATTTGTCGGCTTTATAATGGAATACTAAATTCATTAAATTAAGTTGTAGTGGTTCTGTGAA